>CM028351.1:22634156-22906758 GCA_016618105.1 Dendrobium huoshanense | reverse complement strand
TTTTTGGAAACTATTTGATGTACGAAGTATAATCCTATTGTGTACGAAGTATAATCCTATTGTACAATACAAGTATGTTTAAATTGAAATTTTTAGTTTTCTAGACAGTTTTTCCTGTCTTTCATATATAAAGAGTCCTATAAACTGACTGTCCATGCTTCTTCTACGAAGTTTCTTTTGAGAGTGAGAGTAAGAGTGTTTAGGGATAGTGTTTGGGAGTAAGGATTGAGATATCTTTCTTATGAAAATTGTGAAGGGTTTATGAGGTTGCCCAAGGGGAGGATCTGTTTGTACGCTCTTTGAATCTCTCCCCTATTTCTTTGAAGACTCTTGAGAGAAGATCTTTGGAGAATATTTGGTACTCTGCCATCACCAAAAGGGTGAAAAGAATGTTGGTACTCCACTATCACTAGGGGCTTAAAAAAGGATGTTGGTACTCTGCCATCATAAGGAGGGTGAGAAAGGATGTAGGTTCTCTACCATCACTAGGAGGGTGAGAAAGGATAATAGTACTCTCCCCCACTGGAGATTGGTGGAAGAAAGGTTATTATAAAGGCTTATCCGCCTTGCTATGGGAGCAAAAGGAGAGTCACTTTACAATTTTTATTTTGTTTGCACAATGACTTTTTTGGTTGAAATTTTTATTTTGACAAAATTATCATTATGCATATAATATTATATTTGTTCTCTAAATTACCAAGAATTTTTTAAATTAAATCCATCCCAACCCCTCTTAGTTAGCCTTGAGACAATTATATTAGGTCTAATAACCTATTCAAACTTTAATAATAAACTTAAAATGAATAATTAATAAATATATTCATGATTTTTATCATATTTTCTCTTATCCATTATTTGTTGAAATTGAAAAATATCTTATAAGTTAGCACTATGATTTTATTATTCATGATTTAATTTGTTAAACCTCATAAACCTAAAACGGTTATCTAAGATTTTGATATAAAAAACATTATTGATTGTATTGCTTTTTAGCTAATGATTTTGTATGTGTAGTCTTTCTAATAGAAGAAGGCCACTAAATAACTGACTAAATATGATGACAAGCACATGTTGAAGAAGATGCACTCAAGCTAAGTTCAAGTATAAAAGTCTATGCAAATTCTATAGTTACAAAGATAAAAGAAGACTATGAAAGTCTGAATATATTATTAGATCTATTAAATTTATCCCAAGGCTAACCAAGAGGGGGGTGAATTGGTCATTTAAAAATCTCTTGGAAATTTTAGAAATCCAATTTTATAGTTTTTAAGTAGAATAAAACTTTATCAAAATAAAATTTTCAAACACAAAATTAACTTGTAAAAAAAAGATAAAAATTAAAGCCAGAAAAAAAATAGAAATTCCCAATGCAAAGAAGCCCTTATAATTAACCTCTCTTCCACCAAACTCCAATGCGGCAGAGAACTGTTATCCTTTCTCACTCTCCTAGTGATGGTAGAGAACCAGCATCCTTTCACACCCTCTAAGTGTCGGCAGAGTGTCATCATCATTTCATAGCTTCTTGGAGTTGGCAGAGTACCGTCATCCTTTTACACACTCTAGGTGTCGGTAGAGTACCGCCATCCTTTTACACCCTCCTAGTGTTGGTAGAGTACTATCATCCTTCCACACCCTCCTAGTGTTGGCGAATTACCATCATCCTTTTACACCCTCCTAGTGTCGGTAGAGTATCATCATCCTTTACACCCTCGAAGTATCGACAGAGTACTGATGCTCCTTTGAAAATCTTCTTCCAAGAATCTTTAAGAAAGTAGGAAAGAAGTTTGAAGAATAAGCAAAATATACTCATTATTGGGCAACCTTGTGAATTTCCTCACAAATTCCTCTTAAGACATCTCTCACTCTCTAATCCAAATAATCTCTCCCAAACACTCTCCAAGTATACTTTCAAAAAAAATTCATTGTAGGTGTTCGTAGGAGATCTGTCTGTTAGTTTGTTTAGGACCTTAAATATGAAAGATAGGAAAAATAATCCAAAAAACTAAAAATTTTAATTTGACCATCTTGGATCGTATAGTATAATCATACTTCATATGTATGAATAGTTAAAAAATCCAGGTATAAACTTAGACGAACCTATTTTCGTACTCTATCAGACATATGTATGAACTAACATTATACTATACTAGCAGTTTAAAAATGAACAAGTTCGAAATGTATGATTCTATATAAATGCATTTTATACTATGGTTGGCATACTATATGAACTTCATTTTGTATAGTATGATAAATTTAACCAAATCATGCTTCATTTAGTATGAAAATGGATGAGTCTGTTTCATACTATGGACATCATCTGTATGAATAATTAAAAAAATATACATGTTCATATTGATGAATTGGTATGTACCCATTTCATACTCTGAATTTCATCTATACAAAAGTCATTTCATATAGTATGATCAGTTCAGAAAATGGTGAGTTTGTTTGGGATGAACTAGTACGTAGTCATTTTTGTACTCTAGATGTCATCTGTACAAATGTAACTTCATACAGAACAAATAGTTCAATAAAAAAGTTCTAAGATATGATTATAATAACTTCTTTCTAGAGGAACACTCAGGTTAAATCGTCTCTTACAATTCCATAATCGTACAGTATGATTAGTTTTAAAAATACAAGTTTTGACTCTCCCTCTGTGTGAGTGGGAATGGTTACCCAATTATATTCACACTCTCTCAGACTCAAGAAAAATATAAAAAGTACATACTTCAATTATAATAAACCCTAATCTAATCTATCTTGAAGTCTTCAGAAGTCTTGAGTTTGATATCCTTGAAATGTTAGTACATACAAATAACATAAACAAAGTTTTCAAATATATGTTAGGAGAAATAATAATCAACACAATAAGATTTTGCTATCATAAAAAACTCACATGATGTAAAAATATAGTTTTGAAAACTAAGTTGCAACAATCTCCCCATTTTTATGATGACAAAATAATTATTGTTTGAGTTAACATAGAAAGCAAATTTTCTCCTTAGCTCCCCCTAAATGAATGACCAAATTAAAATAAGGGGTTCTCATGAAAATTAAAACCATAAAAACACAAAGTTAAAATTAAAAAGAAACAACAACACTACTGAAACAAAGCTAACACAAAAACAAAGCAAAAAAAAAATGAAAAACAACATGAACAAAACATACACACATTAACACAGTAAAACACACTCACAATAAGACATATACCTAAACAAAAATAACATATATAATCACAGACATCAAACAATAACTACTAACTCCCCCTTTTGACAACAACAAAAAGGGAAGTATATCTTGAAATGAAAATTTTCTATAGATAAATAAAAGTAATTGAAGAAGAAAAAATATTTTAAACTAATTGCAACTACAAATTAATTTCCAAATGTTAAAAAGAAAAAAATTCAAATTTTAAATTAAATAACAACTAAGATAAGAAAAGTATCTCATATTCATTGCAAAAAAAATGAAATAAAGATTAAGTAACTTCTAATTCAATAGTTAAGATTATTGTCAATTATGTAAATTTGAATAAGAGACAGACTAATAAAAGGAATGAATAGTAAATATTTTTTTGATTGGCGACAATGTGCATCTTTTCTATTTTTATGGCATACATTGTGCATCTTTTATATTCGGGCTAATTTTATGCCTCTTTTCACTGTGGAGAATATTATGCGTCTTTTCTAAACAAGTGACACATTTTGTGCATCTTTTCAAGTTTTGCATGCTTTGTACATCTTTTGATATTTTTGGTCTTTCTAATATATATAAATCTTAACTCAAATTTGAATAATTAACAAAAATTAACACACTGAAAAAGAGATAAAATAAAAATAAGACATCAATCTTATAACAATTATAGTTAAGTTATATTTGTCTATAAGAATATGAAATTAATCTACTAATCTACATACAGTCATAATGTAACTTAAAATTTTGAGAGATTAAATTTTATAAGGAAATTAATTTGTAGAGCAAAGTAATTGAAAATCTCATTCCAAAGATCAACAACAAAAGATTTTTATCTGAAAATATAAATATTTCAAGAAATGAAATTCAATACATGCAGTCAACAAAATATTCCATCATTTCATTGATCACCCAAAACACATACAAACAATTTTTCCATTTAACATCATCCCAAATAACATTATCCTATAAATGCAAAAAACAACACATGTAATCACTAACATTTGAAATCACTAAAATCATAGGAAAACATCTTAATAATAAACACATAAACTTATCAGCAACTACATCATAGAAGCACAACTAATAATCAGAGGGGCCTTGATCTAGAGGAGGTAGTGGTTGAACATTGAAAAGTAACTACTGATCGTAGCTACATTCATGTTAACATAGTCAAATTTCCTTTTAATCCAACCCATATCCTCATTGTATCTAGCATCTTGCTGATTCAGGTGATTCTAAATTTGATCAAAGTGTAGATTAAAATGAGTTTCTATTCTATCGAAGCGTTGGACCATTTCTTAGTAGAAATTATGATCAGGTACAGGTGTTGGTGTTGGAGCAGGAGCTCCTCCTTTCTCAGAATCATCTCTCTCAGAACTTTGGTCCTACCCAAAGAGTGCTCAAAAAGAGGTATCAGTAAAGAAAATAAGAAGCTTAGTGGGTGGACCAGGATGGATAATATTTTACTTTTTCTTTAATATATAGGCAACTATATGTCCTAAGGCCACATTTTTCTTCCTCTTATTAAGAGAAAGTCTAATATCAGAGAGATTGTAAATATAATCCATGATAAGTTGAGCTTCATCAAAAAGGTTTTTCAATCATATCCAAATATGTGATAGTGGACAAGAGAGGAGTCAAGTTTATGTGATCACCAGCTTTTGGATAATCCGAGCATTTTAATTAAGAGTGTACACACGAGACAAATGACTCACTTGGGCAACACCTCTAGGAGTTTGATTTATTTCTGACCAATCAAAGTCTGCTATGGAGGTTAAGGTGTGTGCTCTAATTCCTTAGGTTCTTAGGTGAAGTAAGTTGTATAAGTCTTCCTTAGTGATTTCTTCTCGTTACTTAAAAACGTAAGAGGTAATGCTGGTGTGATCTTGGTTAACCTTTATGTTAGCTAGAAAAGTTTGGAATGTCTCTTTATGGTAGGCATAGATGAGGGTCAGTATAAAAGAAAACTTGGTTAAGGAAAATAGGGCATGATAGAAAAGTTAATATCACTCTAGAAAAGGAATTAAGAAGGGGCTAATTTGGCAAAAATTACCTATCAAAGGCTTCCTCATTCTCTTTGGAAAGAAAATTGTCAACCCTACTAGATCTAGAGGACAACCCCTTAGAAGTGCAAGGTCATTTACTACTTCTTGCCATTTCTAAGACTTGGACTCGATAAGGTTTGGAAAATAATAAGAAAGTGAATAAGAAACTTATCCAAGACCTTTCTAGTCAAAGGAAAATGTCCTATCATATAGTACAAAATATGAATCATATATATGATTCTAAAAGTATACTAGATAAAAAACGTTTCGTACATCCAAACAAAAATGGCCAAAACTAAAACTACTTTTCATAAAATGTCATTTATGAGGCGTTAGTTTGTATAGACATTTTGACCAAACAATTATACAGAAGAACACCTATCCATTCAGGATGATCAAAAATTAAAAATCGTTTTATGATGATTAGGTTCATCCACATGAAAAATTGACAACATGATCGTACATATGAAATCTGATTTCATACGTACATTCTGACAAAAATAATTGAATTCTTGGAAAATCATCTCTAATTGTAAAGATAAAACAACACAGTTTGAACAGACAATATCGTACAGTATAAAATTTAATAAAAAAACTCAATTTTGTGTACTCAACTCAGAAATCTATCATGTACATGCTACTGAATTCATATATTATGAAAAATTTCATATAGTACGAAGAGAAGACTTAAAATAAGACATGATAAATAAAAATCCTTTTTAAATAAAATGACATACTTCCAGTAAAATAAAAAACAAAATGAAAGACACAAAAGTAAACACACAAAAATAAACAAAATAAACAATAAGAGAAAATAAACAAACACACATAATTACACAATAAATCAAGTTTATAGAATTTCAATTTAAGCATTAAGATTAATCACACTTAATCTAGTTTTTAAAGTGCTAAACGTGTCAAAATCTAGTGGTTTTGTGAAAATATTTGTAAGTTGATTCTTAGTAGCAACTTGATAAAATTCAATTTCTCATTTAGCTAAATGATTTTTAATTCAGTGATGTCTTATATCAATATGCTAGGTTCTAAAATGTTGAATAAGATTCTTTGAAATATAAATGATACTTGTATTATCACAAAAAATTGGAATAGTGGAAATAGAAAATCCTAAATCAATAAGTTGTTATTTTAACCAAAGAACTTATGTCACATAACTACCTAAGGTAATATATTATGCTTTAGTAGTAGAAAGGGCTACTGAATTATGTTTTCTACTTGACCAAGAAACTAAAGAGTTTCTTATGAATTTATAATTTCCATATATACTTTTCTAATCAACCATATATCTTGCAAAATTTGAATTAGAATATCTAACAATCTCAAAAGAAGAATTGTGCTTAGGATACCAAATCGCTAAGTTTTGAGTTACCAAAAGATAAACTCCCCTCTGTTCAAATTTTCCATTTCCCGATTTTCTTCTGCCTTCGTCGGTGCTCTTTAGGCGATGGAAGTGGATAGCCGCCGGTCATCAATGGCTACACCAACAGCTGAACGTCAACCTGGTGAATTAAGTGGACGTGTTAGAGAAGATGGGCATCATCGCCGAGTGAATATGGGGCTGGATGCAAATGGAGCGTGTATGAGGATGACTGCACACCCTTTGGTTATCAAGGAGGTTAGTGATTCTCATCTGAAGAAGATTGATTTTGTGGAAGGAAAGGGTAAAGGTATTTTGACTACATCTGCGTGTATTACTCCTCGGCATTTGAAGTCTAGTGTTGAATCACCTTTAAAATCTAACCATTGTGAAGCTTCTTCGTCAGATATGAAAATTTATGTTAACAAATTCGGTTATTCAAATGCAATCCCTAACCACAGGTCAGGGATAAATGTGAATTTCTTGAATAAGGATAACAATGATTTTCATGAACCTGATAAGAAGCGACCTGCTTGCGATAACATAGACTCGCATGCTAAGGTAAATTTGTTTGATGGTTCTATGTCAAATGCTAGTAATATTTGGATAGTGGGATTCATAATGCTAATCTCAATCCACCAATCGTCCTAGAGATTGACTTGAAGAATTATTGTGATCATCCTGTGAACGATGCTGGCAGTGGACCTAAAGGAAATTTCTTGAATGCTTAGAAGAAGACTCAGCACATTAAGCTAAATTATAATGTGAATTCTACCCCTATTACTAAGGATAGAGTAGCAGTTGTAATGAATTTTGATTTTGAAAATGCAAATTCCCAGGTTTTGAATAATTCACTTGTGATTAAAGTTCTTGGTGATAACATCCCTTTTCCAGTTTGTAGTATGGAGCTTCGGAGGCAATGGACTAAGTATGGTAATTTCCATCTAACAACATTGGGTTTGAATTGGATCCTTAGTTCATTTAAGAATCCTGAAGCATTGGAAGAAGTCTTAGGTGGTGGCCCTTGGTTTATTAGAGGCAATATTATTGGCATGGACAAATGGTCCCCTTCGTTCTCCCATGAATCACTTAAAGGCCACACAGCACCAATATGGATTCGTATGCCTTGCCTACTACTGCATTGTTAGGATGAATAGAATATTTTGAGAATTGCATCTATGATTAGAGTGCCTTTGTATCTTGATGGAAATTCATTTAAATGGGGTAAGAGAGAGTATGCCCGAGTATGTGTTCGAATTGAATTAGACAAAAAATTACCAAAAGGTGTATGGATTGAAGGAATGCATGGAAGATCTTTTAAAAAAGTTGAGTATGAAAAGATTTCATCTCTTTGTTATCATTATGGTAAAATGGTCATTTGAAGACTATGTGTCCTACCAATAATAGTCTACCTATAAAAACAGTTGATGTTGTGCCTTCTAAAAGAAGAGTTGGGGAGATCCATGAGAAAAACAACTCTATTGAGAATGAGGAATATGGTACCTTGGTACATGTTAAGTTCATAAATAATAAGTTTAAAATTTTAAGAAGGTTGAAGGTACTTTGCTTAGTCTGAATCAAAATTCTGGTAATCAAGTTAAGGATTCAGTTGTCCAAAAGCAATCCAGCATTGAAGATGGAGAAATCATTGAAATTTTATCAAAGGATAAAAATGTTGAAGGTAATATTCCAAGTACAAGTCCTTTTGTTGATCAAAACTTGAGGAGCTCAAAAGGTTTGATGCAAACTTCTAATTATTCTGAAGTTTGTTTGAAAAACAAATTCAGCATTCTGGAAGAGGAGAATCAAGATTTAAGATTGGATGAAGTCATGGAAGCTAAATGCATTCTTAAGTTGGTGAAAGGTAGTATTCTTTCTCCTAATAGTATATCAAATAAAGGAGAATATTTTTCACCGGGAGATTCTACCAAACATGATATAGTACAAACAGGAGATGGAGTTTCTAGTGGTGTTGTTGGTAAGATCTCAACTTCAGGTAAATTAAAACTTGCTAAAGAAGTGAAGTATTTGGGTCCAGTTGATGTTGCTTTCAAGAATAGAAGAGGTGGAATTAAGGATAGAAAGAGAGGCAGGGACTCTTCCCCTCCAAGTAATTAATGTCTTCCTTTATATTTTGGAATTGTAGTGGGGCCAAGAAGAAGGAGGCCTACTTTTATCTTAGAGAGATAGTGAAGGTTTATGGAGGATGCTTTGTTGGTCTTACCAAGACTAAGATATATAATATTGATAGGGTATATGTTGATAAGTTTATTGGAAGTGAGTGGGGTTTCTTTCACCATCTTGCAGAAGGTAAAAGTTCGATGGGGATGTTAAGCCCTATGAACTTAGTCCCAAACTAACCAAGAGGGGGGTGAATTGGTATTTAAAAAATTTCTTTTTACAAAGAAAGAAAATTGCATAAACCAAATCACACCACAAAAATAAATGTGGAATTTAAAAGTACGGAAGCAAGAAAAGGAACACAGAAATTTATAGTGGTTCGGTCGACTCGACCTACGTCCACTCCTTGGAGGCACCCTCCAAGTATTGCACTACAAAAAAGTGACTCTCCTTTAGCCCCCACGGCTAGGCGGAGAAACCCTCACAAGAACCTCCTTTTTGCTACCCCGGCAAGGCAGAGAACCTTTCTCCTTTTGCTTCCTCCTTAAGCTGGCAGAGAACCAAAACCAAAAGCAAAACTCCTTACCTCTACCGGCCTTTCCACGGATGAGAAACTCTAGTCGAAGACGACGCAAAGCGATCCTTGAAGAAACCCTTGTGAATCCCCTCACAAGCTCTCCCTCACAAGATCCTCTCTCTCTCCTCTCTCTCTTTCTCTCCTCAAGGTCTTCTCAGGTCAAGGCAGCAGCCAAAGGTTCTTAGAAATGTTGAACAAAAGCTCTTAAATAGAAGAGCTTCAAAAGAGCTCATTAATTGCAAGTTGCCGACAATATCGTCCAGGCCGATATGGACATCGGCCTGGCTGATCAGTACAAATCAATGAAGATCGGCCATAGCATCGCTCTGGATGGAAAACAGGACGATTGAAAATTGGCTTGATCGTTCGGGCCGATAGCACGATTGTCCTGGCCGATCAGTTCAAATCAGAGGAAAATCGTCCTGACAATAGCCCTGGATACGGGCTGGCCGATATTGATCATCCTGAAGTAACTTAAGGTTTTTGACTGGATCGTTCCGGCCGATCCTGCGATCGTCCAGGACGATCTGATCGTATCAATCATCCTTAATTACTCCCTTGATTTCCTGAACAATTATGCCATAATTTGTGAATTTCATCCAGGCCGATCATAGGATCGTCCTGGCCGATAATTTAAAGATACAGTATACCATACTTGACTATGGCGGCTACTTCTTTCTGTTTTGAGCTTATCGTCCTGGCCGATACACGTATCGTCCAGGACGATCTGGTAATGTCGGCTGCCCTCATTAAGAATCCTTAATTAGACTTTTTGTTTTAAGCTGATCATCCAGGCCGATCAAAGAAATCGTCCTGGCCGATATGAGTAAAAACAGAAATTCTAAGTCTCTCAAGTGTGTGTGTGAAGGGTTACATAGCATCAGCCTCTTTGACTATTACAAGTAGACTCAAAAGGTGAAAATCAAACGTACAGACTGACTCAACCTTAAACCTACGCATTCCTGAACTTGGCTCCTTTTTAATCGTCCGATCTTCGATTCCTGAAAAGTTAGAAGCAACAAGCAGTCCAAGAGAAACAGTGTTTGTCAATCATCAAAACATAAGACATGAAAAATAGATTTGCAACAATCTCCCCCTTTTTGATGATGGCAAAACACAAGTAGGAAAATCAAAAATTAAAAAAAAAAATAGATTCATTAGAAAATCAAAGTTACAACATCAACTTTTTCCTACCACACCCTATCCTACTCCCCCTTTTGTCATCACAAAAAGAGAGTCCAGAAACAACAGAAAAACATCACGAAAGACTAACTACAAAAAGACAAGAAACAATAACACAAAGCACAAACTAAAAGAACGAGGGATCCTGGTCATCAGATGGAGGAGGTGGAGGTGGCAGCTGAAAGTAACTGGCAAGGGTGGTAAACTGAGCATTGAACCAGGCGATGTCCTGGTCATGTTGCTCCTGCTGGTGAGTAAGAAAACTGTCAAATCGAGCTAAATCCTCAGCGCGGTGATGCTCGTAACGAGCAATGTCCTCAGAGTGTTGCTGCTCCTGGGCAGCAACATAGGCGTCAAACCGGGTCTCCCAACGATCAAATCTCTCAATCAACTGATCAACCGGTGAGTGCTGGTGGAGAGGAACAGGGTCAGGAAAGGGAGCTAGAGCTGGAGCCTCCTCCTCTCTAGCCCCCCGAGGTTCTTCAGGGTGGAGACGAGTACTGTGAAGGGTGCTGAAGGAATTGTTTGAGTAGAAGGGAGTTGGGAGGTTTGGTGGATTGGGATATTGAAGTTGGTATTTCGTTTCAAGAACATAGGCTATGATGTTGTTGACCTCATTTTTGTATGAGGTCACTAAGGCCCTTCCAAACTCCAGATTAATTTTAGATCCTAAGATCCACTCTAGACCTTAGGATTCTTTCTTAGAGCCAGACCTTAGAGCCTATTCTAGAGCCTAGGTTTCCCTTAAATCCTAGATCTTAGAATTCTTCTAGATCTTAGGATCACTCCAACTTTAAATCAATCTCCACCCTTGATTAACCTCAATTTTAAATCAATTCCTATATTTGATCCACTCCAATTTCAATTTGATTCTTACCTATGATCAATTCGAATCTCAAACTCCATCCAATTCAAATCCAAATTAGTTCAAATTTCAAACATATCCAAACTTTGATCCAATCAATTTGACAATCCAAACTTCAATCTAGACTTTGATCCAAACTTCAATCTAGTTGTAACTTTATCCATTCATTAACAATCACCACATGATTGTAGATGATTTGGATACTTCAATATTAATCATTCAAACTTGAAATCCAATCCAAACCCATAATTCAAACTCAAATCCAAACTCTAGAGGCCCTGTCCTAAACACCCTTTTCAGAGATTTTTCAAACATTTCAAAACCCAGTCAAATGACCTCTGATTCAGGGTCTATCACTTGCGAAGTAATAAGACATGTCTCTAGAGGTTACCCCCCAACTTTGAGCTTATTCTGAGGTCTCTAACCCCAGAATCTGAATTAAAATTAAAAGGCTGTAAAACCTTCAAATATTTACAGCCTATGCCACTGAGCCTAACCCCTTTGAGATCTTGATCTTGGAATCCTTATCAAAGCCTCCAATCACTTCCAGACTCTTGATTTTAACCCATTGAGCAGTAAACTGCATTTTTCACACCATTTTTGACCCTAGTAGACCAATAGGTCAAAATTGACCAAAATACCCTTATAGGATTTCAAATGCCCATTTCAATTCAAATCAATTCCAAACTCTTTGAAACCACTTCCAATGAATTTTAAATGTTAAATTCAACTTGTTGAACTCAAACCCAAACCTTGGGTCAACTTGGTTGACCAAGTCAACCAAGTTTGACCCATAGATCCATACACCCTTCCTCTTTCAAAATTTTGAATCAAGTCCATTCCAAGTTCTTTGAATGTATGGGATGACCCCTTGGGTACCCAAGAGACCCCTCTTGGTGACCCAAGCCTTGGGCTCACTTGGATTGGCTATATGGATTGACCCAAGTGACCAAGAAGAGGCCTCCCTTGAGCCATCTTTTGACCTTAACCAAATTGAATCCAAATCAGGGTGCCATTGGGTTCCTATGGACCCAACACACCTTCCTTGATCAGCCCATGCCTAGGGCTAGCTTGGGTCAAGAGTTAGGCTAGCCCAAAGTGTCCAAAAACACTTGGGATTGCGCTAAATCTCAACCTAAGCCCAATTGAGCTTGACCAACACCTCCCATAGGTGGCCCTAGGTTCAATGCACCTTCTCCAGCCAGCCCATGCCTTGGGCTAGCTTGGGTCAAGAGTTAGGCTAGCCCAAAGTGCCCAAAAACAATTGGGATCGAGCCATCTCCCTGTCCAGATCAAATTAGACCCAATTGCCACTTGCATTGGGTACACCAGACCCAGACCCACTTCCCACCTCAAGCCCAGGGTCTGGCCTGACCTGGGTTGAGCCCAAATCGACCCGAACCGAGCAGGTTTGGATCAACCCGAGCCATCTTTTAATCCAGATCGAATTCAACCCAATTGCCACTTGCATTGGGTGCACCAGACCCAGACCTGCTTCCCATACCAAACCTAGGGTCTGGTCTGACCTGAATCGGGCTCACTTCGACTCGAACCAAGCAGGTTCGAGCCCAACCGAGCCACCAGATCGACTCCAGCTTCCCCAGGACAAATTGGCTCCACATTTAGCTCCAGCATGTCCCCATCGGCCTTCCCTGGTCAATCCGACCCAGACCATGGCCGGCGGCGGTCGGAGCCAATGGAGAGCAAGTTCCGGTGGTCCCCCCAGACCGAAAGCCTTCCAAAGGCTGTGGCTCGCCGGCTTGAGGCTCACGAGCTCTCTGGAATGGTGCCCCTTTCCACTTGGCATCAATATGAGACCTCCTCCGATTCAATCCTGGCCGTCCGAGCTCGCGGGAGGAGGCTGAATAAGGTGGTGCTCCCCAAGGCTCGCCAGACGATCCCAGAGTTTTCGAACGGTTCCCTAGAGCTCCCTCGATCTCCCAGCACCTTCCTTCGAGCTCCCAGACCGTCCCTTCCATCGCTTCGAGCGAACTCCGGCGAAAGGCTTCGGCGTCCCGCTCGAAGTCATACCTCCAGCCGTCCTCCAGTCGCGGCCTCTGAAGGAAACCTGCTCGCCTTCGTCTCCTGAAGCTTCCAGATAGAGAAGCTCATTCGTTGAGACTTTCTCTGCGGTAATTCCTCCATCCTGAGCTCCCTAGCTAGGTAGTCCGGTCAAGTGTGAAGGAAACCTTCACCCCAACGGATTTACACCGTTGGATTGAAGGTTTCCACCCCCCTGATCCTCCCTGTGAAATTTCGTCGAAGTTCGCCGGCGGGATCAACCAGATCACGCCGGAGAAAGTTCACGACTTCGGGCAAAGGCGGAGGTTGAAGACGAAATCTCAGCCGTTGATTTCGATCAACGGTTGATCCCGCGGTCCCGGAGCGCGTTTAATCCCAGCCGTTCGTTCCGCCATCCGACGGCTGTGGTTAATCCGACCGTTACCCAGTCAGCGCCAATGATTGCCAAGCCAATCGGGACGCGCCGCGTGTAAAGAGCGGCTGACTGTGTAATGGCTGGATTATTAAATCAGAAATTCAAGGGAACTTCAAAAATCCATATCTCCCTGCACACTTGACCAAATTAGGTGTTCTTAGGCTCATTGGAAAGGTCTCAGGGAGACCTTCAAAAGCCCTATGGTTCCAGGCCCTAATTGCATGTGTGTTAAGCTTAATTTCATTAATGGTATTATTTCAATTTATGCAATTACTGTTTGTAGTTAAGTCTCCAGTTCATGGAACTTTGGGAGATTGAATTTGGGCATGTCTTTGACATGTCCAAATTTTGTCTCCTTTGTTTTAAAAGTCTAAGGGCACTTTCCCCCAATTTTGAGTTTAAGGGTCATGGGTTGACCCTTAAATCCAAATTGGGATTTAAGCCTATCCAATGGGAATTAGGATCTGGTTTTTTGTGTGTTGATTATGCTTAGGATATGGAGTTTAGGGCCACTGACTTTGCCCCAATCCAACCTTAGGATAGCTCCCTAGGATTTTTTGAAGGTGACTTAGAGCTCACCTTAGGTGGCTTAGTTAGCCACCTTAGAGTATTCTAATTGAGCCCAAATTTGGTGTGTTTAAGCCTTGGGATCAGGTGACCCCATGGTCCAAATTTCATCAGATTTGGAGTTCATTTGGTTCACCAATTAGGAGCCATAGCTTGCCCTTGCTAGAATTTCCCCTTAGCCTTAATTAAATCTCAATAAATCCATTTTAAATCCAAAATTTAAGTTTAATACCTTAAATTAATCAGTGTTGAACCCTTAACCTGTTAGAATTAAAAGCCCCTTGATTGGACATCAAATTAAGCCTCAATTTAATTTTAAGTAAAATCCAATGTTTAATTAATATTAATTAATTAATAATCATTAAAAATCCCAAGAATTAATTTAATGCTTGGTAATCTCCCCTTAGATCACCTCTGATCTTGGGAGAGATTTCAAGGAGTTTGAGATCCATTTAGGCCCAAATCACTAGAATAGCCTTTAATTGAAATAATTAAAAATTATCATAAATATCCAAACTTTTAAAATTCACCATTAATTATAGAAAATTCCAAATCAATCAAACTCAGTGGCTAATGACTCTAATTAAAATATAGTATTTTCTAAAAATGTCAAACCCCCAAAATCTGGTCAAAGTCAAAAGGTCAACAAATTGGTCAAACCGTAGTTAAAACTAGTTCAAAACTTCAAACCTTCGTAATAAAATGTAAAAAAATCCGATTTCAACGTACTTACCTTCTAACTGATCGTAGTAAGGTCTAATATTTTAATAAAATACAAACATTCCAGAATTTGAGCTTAATCAAAAATTCAATTTTTGACCCCTTAATTAAATCATTAAAATATTCTAAAAAATTCATAAAACTCAAATTTATTCTAAAACTCAGAAAATATTGGTTTAATGCTTAAAATACTTAACAAATCCTTTAAAACACAACAACCACCCTAAAGTTGAAGTTTATTGGCTGGACTACTCCGGGCTGCGGGGCTAAGTGTCCTAAGGAGGCTGGTTCCTCGAGCCTGGTGGCACAACGCCACGAATGAATTCTAAAGGGTGTCAAACCTTAAAATGGATTAATTCTTAATTATTTAACATTCTAAAAATCCCTAATTCAATTACATTAATTTGGTTTATCGGCTGGACTACTCCGGGCTGCGGGGCTAAGTGTATTAAGGAGGCTGGTTCCTCGAGCCTGGTGGCACAACGCCACGAATCAATTAATGGCAAACTTAAATTAATCAAGCTTTTAAAATCAGCAATTAACTCATTTTAATATTAATCCACTCTTTTAATTCTAACCAATTTAAATCAACTTAATCAACCCCGATTGCTACTGGGTAACCCAGGCCTACGAGGCTATTAGCTTAGCCCCAAGGAAGGTGAAATAAACTTCACGGCCTCGGTGTGAAACAAAGGTAGTAATCATTTAATTTTTAAAATATGTCTAATTAAAATTCTTAATTCATTAATATTTAAATTTTAATCTAAATCCCCTTTTAAGCCTTAACAAATCCAAACTTTTAGACAATATTAATTAATCACCTACATTAGGATCTATCCCAGCCACACGACCTTTCTCACATACTTTAGATGATGTGCTAGGACAACCAACTCTAGATCTAGGTTAATCCGGTGTTTACTTTACTGCTGTGTGCCGGATTTTTCGTAGTTTTCATTGCATGATGTGGATGAAATTGCTTTGCTGTGTCTGCTTACTTTTTCTGTACTCTGTGGATAGATTGATGTGTTTGGCGACTAGATTACCCTTAGGTTAGGTACGATCTAGATGTTGACACAATTTTCTGCAGGTGGCCATGCTCATGCAGGGCAATATAAAAAGGGGGCAAATCAAAAAAATGCATAAATATTATAAACTCTTTGCACAGGTGCTTTAGCTGCTAAAGCCCCCAAATCATAAAAAGAGCGTGGTCAGTGTGTTTACTTTCTTTTCTGCTCATATACAACTGCTTGGGAATAACTGCTTTTTATATATTAATTGCTTAGGATAACCCTGCAGGTGAGTCTAGATTTTTATTTTGATATCAATGTAATTTGTGTAAGTGTCAAGTGTTGTGAAAGTTTATTTTGAGTTGGGATACATAGATCCAAAGCTTGGATTCCAAAGAGGAAAGGACACCCCTTTGGGGAACACTCCTTTTCCATTTGGAGATCCAAATTTGGATCATACCTCTTCCTTACCCAAAGAGGAAAGAGTGGCCTTCCCCTTAAAAGGAAGTGCCCTCTTGTCCATTTGGGTAATCCACTACGAAGATTCCAAGAAGATTGAAGAAAAGGAGTCCAAAGAAGAATGAAATTGAAGATTTGAAGATTTGAAGATCGAGAGTATCCCATTCAGAATAACTTGCGTCATTACTAGGCTTAGAATCCGGGTTGTTGTCAGTGGTGCCCGGCCACTTTACTTTCTGCAAGACTCTGGTTTGTAATAAGTAGGGCAACTTTGCCTATGGACATTTATTAATTTGTTAATATTTGATGTGATGAATTGATTGCCTTTAGGATTGCTTATTTTTCCTAGTTTTTTTGGCGATTGCATGCCGCTCTTTGTTTTCGCCTGGATACGTGAGGCTCGTGAGGGTGTGAAAGTTTTCTACTCATAATTTTAAAAAGTCTAAAATTTTAGTGAGTCTAAATAACATAGAAAGATAACGAATCTAGGGAATTAGCTGGGGATCGCCCCCGGGGTCGCATGCATATTTCTGCATTACCCTTTCCTTGCTTTAGACCCTTCCCTGCCTGCGGGTAGAGTCCGGATAGTCTGACCTATGAGGACGAGGTGCCGGACCTGGGGAAGTTCAGTCTTCTAAAAAATTATTTTATAAGCCTGTTTTTAAAATTTCAAGCATATTTGATTTGAGGTTGTTAACCAGCATGCATTGCATTAGATACAAATTAAAGAGTCAAAATTTTAATATCACAGTCCTTAGCATTTTTAGCACCCAACATGAGTCAAAGGGGTCAATTAGGAGAATCTCTAGATGTCGGCCCCAATTCTTCAAAACTTTAATTATAACGTCCCTACCACTCTTTCATAAAAGACCGGACTCATCTCTTTTAAATCGATTAGGTGGTTAGCTGGCTCCCCAATCCAGGCCGGGGTAAGTCCAGATCTTGCACTGCATTAGTTAGGATCGGACGACTGTGGTCCAGTGTCCAAAATAGATTTAGGATCCGGGGCAGATCTTTGATTATAAGACCCCAAACTTCGGGAATCTAATCCCAAATTTCTAATAAAATGCTCAACTCTAACTAAATATTATTTCAAATCCAAAACATAAAGTTCAACACTTAGACTAAGTTGGGACACTTCCGGATGGTTCTGGAATCTCAAGGTGTCCCCTACCTCTCCTCCTTTAACTCCGTTAATAACTGCTCAATTTTGATCCATTCCCTTTTGAGTTTCTAAAATCCATCTCTTTTTGATATCACTCCTAGAAATTCTAACAAAATTTTGCCGTTATTTTAATCGAGAGTTTTCGTAGGAGACCTCGTTTTCTTACGATGTAATTAACTACGAGGGCTTGCGCTCGTAGGAGATTTAGAACCACACACGCACCTGATTTTAAAAATTGATTTTTCAAAACTCAATTGGATTTCTTTGGAAAAACTTAAAATACTAGTGATCATTATTATCATATTTAAAGAATTATCATCGAACGATATTTTCTCCCTTCGGAGAGATATATCTTTCTTTGATAAGGCTTTGGATGTGAACCTAACGATCACACTTCTTGAATATTGTAGCTGGATATTCAATTGAACCTCATTTTGACCCTTCGGGGTGTTTTGATTAAAAAAAATATATATTTAAATGTATCCATACAATTTTTTGAAAAATATTTAATTATCTTTGGGATTATTAAATTTTGAATTTTAAAAATTGAATACGTCATTATGAACGGTATATCACCTTGGGAGGCGATCATATCATTCCCTAATGGGTTCAAATTTTAGAATTTTAAATTTATCTGAATTATTATAATCAGACTCAAGGGGAAACAACATATGATCTCAAAAGATCATAATGAAATTCAATCGATTGTCTGACTATGATAATTCGGATAGAAGATCATTAATATCATAATCAAAACTACAATAATAATTGGTATATCTATCCGAAGAAAGAAGGTATCAATTATTATCGATCGTTCGAAAATGACGATAATGATCGTTGCATTTGATATTCCCAAAGAAAATTAATTGAGGTTTTGAAAAAGTTAATTTTGAAAATTAGATCTGGGTTTCTGAATCTCCTACGAGCGCGAGCCCTCGTAGTTAATTACATCGTAGGAGAAATTGGAATTTCCCTACGAAAACTCTCGATTAAAATAGCGGTGTAAACTTTATTTTTGGATTTTCAAAGTTTGACATCAAAGGAAGAAAAGGGTAGGAAATTCAAGTGGTTTTGGTTCAAGTTTGAGCAGTTATTTTCAGGGTCAAAGGAAGAGGAGTAGGGAGTGTTTTGGGATTCTGAATTACTTCAGAAAACACTCCAACTAAGTCTAATTGTTAGGCTTGTATTTGATTGAAAGAAGATTTTTAGTTTAAGTGATTCGTTTTATTAGAAATTTGGGATTCAATTCCCGAAAGGTGAGGTCTTATAGCCCGAGCTTGCCTCGGAACCTAAGTCTAAATTGGGCACTAAAAATTAGCACCCAGAACCTAGCTAATGCAATGCGAGTCTGGTCTTACCCCGGCCTGGATTGGGGAGCCAGCTAAACCACCTAAACGATTTTAAAATATGAGTCCGGTCTTTTTATGTAGAGTGATCGGGACGTTATTTAAGAAAGGTTTTTGAGAGCGGGGCCGACATCTAGAGCAGGTCCTAATTGGCCCCTTTGACTTATGTTGGGTATTCGATGTCTAAGTAATGCAATTAAATATTAGACTCTTTTAAATTTGTTGCTAATGCGATGCATGCTAATTGACTCGATTGAATGCAAAATCTGTATGTAGCAGTTTAAAAATCTTTGGCTTAGAAAATAGGTTTTTCCCTAGAGATTGCATAACATCCCCTTGACAGATCGGCACCCTCATAGGCCAGGTGGTCTGCCAGAACCCGCAGGCGGGGAGATGCCTAACAAGGTTGAGAAAGTATAATATGTATGCATGAAAAACCCTCGGCGAGTCCGAGCTTACTTCTTAGGACCGTTTAGAGTTACTATCTTATCTTAAAATTTTTATTTAATTAAAATAGAAGAATTTTTTTGACAGACCCCTAAGAGCCTAAATTCGTATTCCAGACTAAATCAAAAAAAACGGCATGCATATAAAAAGACTAGAAAAGCAGGAGTTCTAATGCGAAATCAATTAAATAAATCAATTAAATATATCAAATTGAATGTCCACATGGCAAGTGCCACTAATTATTACATCTCAAAAATTACAATAAATTAAAGTGGCCGGGCACCACTGACTACAACCCGGATTTCTAATCCTAAATCAAATGATTTTGAGACTTGGGATTCTTCTCGTTGTCCAATCCTTCATCTTCTCACGAACATCTCGATTCGTCGGTTCAGGATATCCAAATGGAAAGAAACTCCCCCTTGATCGGGGTGTTCTCTTTCCTCTTTGGATACTTGCAAAGTATCCTAATTTGAATTCCAAATGGAAGAAGACTCTCCCCTTTAGGGATGTCTTCACCTCTTTGGAATTCAAATTGGATATTCATATCCCAATCTCAAAACATTTTTAAGAAATACAACCTTAAATGAATTAAATTTACATTGATAGAAATAAGAAAATCTAGACTCGATCCTGCAAGGTTATCCTAATAATCAACAGTTGTATATTCAATCCCAAGCAGTTATAATATGAAAATTTAAAATGCATTTTTTTTAGCCACACTTGGCCATGCTCTTTTTATTTAAAGGGGGTCTTAAGCGCGGCAGGTACCTGTGCAAAGAGTATATATTTTTTTATTAACTGCCCCCTTTAATTTTTTTTAGCTCCTTGTATGAGCATGGCCACCTGCATAAGATTGCACAAGTATAAATCGCTCCTAACCTAGGGGTAAATCTAGCGTACAATCAATCACAAAATGCAGGAAGCAAGTAAATAAACACATTAATTCTACTCTAGCAAACAGCATGTAGTAAAAACTCGAAAACTCGGCACATAACTGCAGAAAGTAAAACACCGGCCTATCCTAAAACTAGAGTCGGTGATCCTAGCAAACCATCTAAAGTGTGTGAGGTAAGTCGTGTGGTTTTGATGTATCCTAATTAGGATTATTAGTTAAAGTTATCTAAAGTTTGATTGGTTGGAAGGTTTAAGGGATTTAAGTTTGAATTTAAATATTAATGGCTTGAGGTTAATTTTAAGATTCATTTAATTATTTGTTGGATATCACCTTTGTTTCACACCGAGGCCGTGAAGTTTATTTCACCTTCCTTGGGGCTAAGTTAATAGCCTCGTAGGCCTGGGTTACCCAGTGGTACCCGATATAATTAAGTGAGTTAGATTGATTAAGGCTAAAGAATTAATGAATTTATTAGAAATGTTTGGTTGCTGATTTTTAAGATTGATTTATTTAAATTTGCCATTAATTGATTCGTGGCGTTGTGCCACCAGGCTCGAGGAACCAGCCTCCTTAGGACACTTAGCCCCGCAGCCCGGAGTAGTCCAGCCGATAAACCAAATTAATGTAGTTAAATTAAAAGTTTTAAAAGATTAGATAATTAATAATTAATCTATTTTTAAGGTTTAACACCCCTTGGAATTCATTCGTGGCGTTGTGCCACCAGGCTCGAGGAACCAGCCTCCTTAGGACACTTAGCCCCGCAGCCCGGAGTAGTCCAGCCAATAAACTTCATCTTTAGGATGCTTGTTGTGTTTTGAAAGGTTTGTTGAATGCTTTAAAGATTAAGTTAACATTTTCTGGAATTTTAGAGTAATTTTGAATTTTATGAATTTTTGAATATTTTAATGATTTAATTAAGGGGTCGAAACTTGACTTTTTGATTAAGTTCAAATTATGGAAAGTTTGTATTTTATTAAAATACTAGACCTTACTACGATCAGTTAGAAGGTAAGTATGTTAAAATCGGATTTTTCTACATTTTATTACGAAGGTTTGAAGTTTTGAACTAGATTTGACCGGTTTGTTGACTTTTTGAAATGTTGCAGATTTCTGGAATTTGATATTTTTAATAAATACTAGAGCTTATTAGGAATTGAATGCAAGTGAGTTTGGGTGATTTCGATTTTTCTGGAATTAGTTATGAAGGTTTAAAGTTTGGGTAATTATTGAATTTTTGAAAATTACTTAATTAGAGGGGTCTTTTTGTGATTTTGCTCCAAATAAGTTCCAAACTCCTTGAAATCAACTCCAAAGGTCAGAAATGACCTAAGGAGAGATTTCCAAGTGTTTTGGAAATTTTTGGAATTTTTAATATTTTTTAATTAATTAAATTAATTAAATATTGATTTTCACTTAAAATTAGATTAAGGTTCCAATTGCTGTCAAATAATTTTGGTTTTAATTTTTCATGGGTTGAGGATTCAAAACTGGTCAGTTAGAGGGGTTAAACATAATTTTTGGATTTAAAATGGATTTATTACATTTTCCGGAAGGTTTAAAGGGTTAATTAGGGCTTAAACTTAGGAAAATTAATTAGGGACCTTAATGACTTCTAAATTCAGTGAAACTTTTCCTAGTGGCTGTACATGTCACTAAGTTTAAATGTTTGAAGTTTCAACTCAAATGGAAGTGGATCCTAATTATTGAAAATATTCTAAGTTTTCTACACATGTCCTTAATTATTATCCTTAATGTCCCTAAGTTTGATAGGTTTGAATCAAGATTTCTCTAACCCTTAACTTAACATAACATAAGCACATATAAACAATCAAATCCTAAAACTAGGAGAGCCTAGGCTAAGTGCATGTGTGTGCACAACCTAAGCATACAAATCAATTAAAGCTTAATTAAGTAAATGATTAATCAATGAATAATTATCAAAGTAATTATTCATTGATCAATCAAGATTCCCCAATAATTTCTACTCAATCACTCAACCTATGTTTAAAATTTCAATGGCCCTCTCAATGTTCAAGGATTTAAATATAATTTTAAAATAGTTTTAAAATATATATTTATATATAGAAATCTATACATAAAGATATAAGTTTTGAAATAGAATAATTTAAAAATATTATTAAAATAATTTTTAAGTGTTTGAGAGGTCCTCTGATTTTTTTTATAAAAAAAAAAAAAAAAAAAATCATTTGAAAATAAGATTTAATTTTGAAAATATTTAGTATAATATTTAATTAATTACTTAATTAAGTATTATAATATTCATATAATTCAAATTAATTAAGATAAATGAGTATTTTAATTTTAAAATTAAAGTTAAATCAAAATATTTTGAATATAAACATACATATATATTTGAATATCAGAAAGTATTTTAAAATAATTTTTTTTAAAAAAAATCTTATTTAATGTTATCTTAATTAAATAAGAACTTAAAATAATTAATACTTAAAATATTTCAAAATATATTAAAAAAAATAATTTTAAATTAAGGTCTTTTTTTTTTAATTTTCTGATAATAAATAATTTTTTTTATATTTTTAAAATAATTTTAAAATATTTTTAAAAGAGATCTGTAATTTAAAAGGATTTAAAATTATATTAAATGCCAAATTTCTTTTATTTGGCAACGGCGGCGCCACGTGGCGCCTTCTGATTCGGCCAGCCAGAAACGGCGGCCAATCATTGGCATTAAACACGCGGCGGCTGGCGGGACCCACGCGGCATTCACTTAACCAGCTCAGCGTAAGCCCACAGCCGTCCGATCGAGCGCCTAGGCCATCTAACGGCTGGGATCAAATCCCGTTGCGCGATCTCGGCTGAGCGAGATCCGACGGCGGAAGGCTCATCCGCGGTTTCGAACGCACGGTCAAGATTAAGCCAGACCGCGGTTTGAGCCATGGGATTGAATACACGTCGGACGGGAACGCGGTTTGACGAAATCTCAACCGTTGATCGTGAGATCAACGGCCGATATTTCGTAAACCTGAGCAGTTTCGCGAATGAGCCCTAGGATCACTTAATCGACTCGTTCTCTCAAACCGGTCAACCAAACGACTTGAAATTTTAAATACAAATTAACTAAATGAACAGAAATGTTGGGGAAATAATTTTATAGCCTAACATGCATTGTATCGAAAGTTATTTAAGCTAGGTGTCTTAAACTAGGGTTAGAGTTTTACAGCGATTCAAAGGACGGTTTGGACCGTTTTTGGATTCTCTGAACTTGTAGACTATCCACGCTTATTTGTCCTGTTGAATCCACGCTCCAATGCTCCACGAATCGCCTTGTAAAAGCCTTGGAAAGATCGGACGTTAGCTCGCCGGAAGATCGCCGGCCACCGCTTTGACCGGCCGGATTTGAATGGGGATGAGTTGGGAAATGTCAGGGGAGCTCAATGGAACAGAGATTCAAGCTGGAGGAGCTCTGGACAGGTGAGAGAATGATGGGATTAGAATGACCCTTCAAAAGAGCCTTTTGCCCTATTCAAACATCCCCCAGCCAAATGAATGGCTGGGATGCTTCAGGGGGCTCTCCCTGATGAGGGACAAGTGTCCCAAGCCATCAGGTGGCAGGGAGAAAGGCTGGAAAAGCCCCTCCAACCATTGGTCAACTTAGGGAGGTGGGGGGGACCATTGCCTCTTAAGGCTAAACCTAGGGCTGGGCTTGGTTAGGGAGCCTATTAGAGAGCTTTAGGTGATAAGGGGGTTGGCTAGAGCAGCTCAAATCAAGGAAAAGGGGTTTAGCACATGATGATGCCCCTTTGAGGAGTTTTAAATGGGGGTTTGACAAAGTTGACCAGTCAACCAGTCAAAGGGGGCTGAGGTGGCAGCTGACTTGGCATGGGGAGGAGTTCAAGGGCTGATTGGTGGGTCAATGGGGGTTCAAGTGAGTTGAAATGGGTTGAGCCAAGGGATTTGACTACTCAAATGCTTGTTGACCATGTGTTGACTGGTCAATTGACCACGTTGACTGTTGAGGTGGCAGCCAAATGACCTTAAGAGCTAATTGGTTTGATTTAGAGCAAAGGTTAAATGAAGGGTTTGAGATTTGAACTTAAAATGAGGTTTGGAATGGATTTGACCCAAGCTCAAAGTTGACTTGGTCAACTTTAAATAGGTTTGATTGGCCAAGACCCAAAAACATGATTAGGCTATGTTTGAAGTTAATTTTGGAGTTTTGAAATGGATTCAATGGGTTGAATGAGCTAAAATAGCCCATTAAAGCCTTAAGGGAATTTTGGGTCAACCTAGGTTGACTGGGTCAACTGGGTTGACTCAAGGGGTGGGTCCAAGCTGGGCAAACTTAAAATGATATTTGAAGTCTGGTAACGGTGTTTTCGAGGATTGAATTGGTTATTTGAGTCAAAAGGGCTTAATGGGCCCTTAATGGGCCCTTAAGCCAAAATTGGTTGACCTGGTCAACCGACTGGGTTCGGGGTCTGGAAATGGGTTCAACAAATTCAAAATGTCATCCTGAGTCTACTGGATGTGGTCCCAGGGTTTGGAGTGGTCAATTTGGTCAAAATCACTATTTGAACCCCTAAGGGCTTGTTTGGTCAACCTAGGTTGACTTGGTCAACCAGGTTGACCCAGGGTCTGGACTTGGGCTCAACAGGTTTCAAATGACATTCCAAGACTAATGGAAGTGGTTCCATGGCCTGGGGAGGTCATTTGGGTCAAAACACCCATTTGGACCCTTAAGGGGTCACTTGGGTCAACTAAGTTGACTTGGTCAACCAGGTTGACCCAGGGCTTGGAAATGGGTCCAACAGGTTTGGTTTGATATTTAAAACTTGCTGGAGGTGGTTGCGTTCAAATCGGAGTTCATTTGGTTTGAAAACACCATTTGAGCCCCATAGGGGTATTTTGGTCGTTTTGACCCCTGGTCAACTGGGGGTCAAAATGGGTCTAGAAAAATGTAGTTTAATGCTCAACATATCAAGATTAAAGGTCTGAAAGTGACTAGAGGCTTTGGTGAAGGCTCTAAGGTCAGAATCTTCAAGGTGACAGGTCCAGTGGCATAGGCTGTAAATATTTGAAGGTTTTACAGCCTATGGATTTTAATTAAGTTTCTGAGGTTAGACACCTCAGAATGGGCTCAAATTTGGAGGGTTGCCTCCAGAGACGTGTCCCATCAGTATGCAACTGACGGATTCTGAATCGGAGGTCAAATGATTGATTTTGAAGTGTTTGAAAATTTGCTGAAAAAGGCTTTTAGGACTTGGCCTTTTAGCATTGGATTGGGTCTGGATTTTTTTTGAATTTGATCTGGATTTGATTGGAATTTGAATTGAATTAAGGTCTGGACATCTCCTAGGGTCTAGAATAGATCCTAACATCTGGACTGGTCTGGAAGAATCCTAGGGTCTAGAGTAGATCCTAGGGTCTAGAATCTAGAAGGGTCTTAGGATCTAGAATGGATCCTAAGGTCTGGATCTAGGAGAATCTTAGGTTTTAGATTGATATGAAAGAATCATAAGGTCAAGATAGATCCTAGGATCTAGAATCTAGATTAATGTAGGGTCAGGATTGATCTGGAGTCTAGATGGATCCCTAGTGACCTCATACAAAAATGAGGTCAACACGGGGTCATATGAATTTCTCTTTAGCATCCGCTCACAATATTCAAGATGAATTTCATAATTCTAAATCTGAACGCCGTTATGAAATTTTATTTTCATCTTTCGAGGTGATATATCCTTTCTAACAGGATGATTCAATTTTAGAATTAGAATTTGACTTTAACTCCCAAAGAAAACTAATACTTTCAAACATGTTTTCAAATTTCCACCAACAAAGAAATGGCACGCCCGGTGGGACAAATCTCTCTCTCCATCTTTAATAATGGCAAAATATTGTTTCATCGGTAGTTTTAACTATCATTTCTTCCGTTGGTCCCTTTGCTCATTTCTTCCTTGGGTGAGTGTGGCCAACATCTAAAATAATAACAAAATATTAAAAGAGAGGTTCCACCTCCAAATTTGGTTTTATTTAGATTTTTGTTCTGATTTTGATCTTCTGCCCCAGCATAGCCTGTGAGGCGACAGTGTCAAATCAGATCTCTGGATATCCTTTTAATTTTATGGATTTATGGTCGATAAACTTCTCGTTCAACATATAAATCCTTAAAATTGAAAAGAATTCAAAATTTTTGATTTCATTCCAAACCTTTTTAGTTTTAACCCCCTCATTTCCCCTTTGACTTCTAAGGGTGGGGAGGGTTAAACTATTCCTTTTTACTTGGGATTTCTCACAATTCCATAAGCCTTCGAGCAAGAGGAAACTCTGTCCGTTGTGTTTTGGAACCTGTAAGAAAACCCCTTTCAAATTCTCAAAATTTCCTCAAAAAATTTCTTAAACTCTAAGTTGTCATGTGTTACCCCATACGATTTCCTCGTGGGCCAACATATGTCATACTTTCAAAAAATAATAACAATAAAATCCTTTTTTTACCACTCTTTTCAAAAAGATCTAATTTCAATCATTTTCTTTAACTTTCAGAAAATTTCAAATGGCTGGCCAACTGATTTTCTCCTTTGACCGAGAGTTGTCTTCGACTGTTAATGACCAAGGGAGCACTGTTATTTTTGGAATGGGATTTAGTACTCTAGAGCTCTCTATGGATGGACACCAGATTGTTAGCTTGGATGCCAGTAAGGAAACTCCCCCAGTAGTTGAGTTAATTGTGGATCTGCACCCACCTTGCCAGTAGTCAGTGATGATCAGAAACAGTCTGAACCAGTTGTTGAGCCTCCCACTGAAATTAAGTCTGTTTTTGAAGAAGGGTCTAGTTCTGGACTTAGATTCACCACTAAGAATCAGAAGAAGAACTATTTGAGGAGACTTAGAAAGAAAATCTCTAAGGCTAAGAGAGTTCTACCCTTTAAGACCTTGGCTCAAGTAGAACCTGAGGCTGTTGAGGAGCTACCTATTCCTGCTTCCTCTCCCCTCCTAAAGGGAAGTCGCTTTTACCCCTTGGCTTCAGCTCAAGGGGAGGAGAGGATAGCTAGGATAGCTCGTTCTCCACCATGCCCGGTCGACTACTCGACCAAGAAAACTCAGAAAGAAAGACCTCTCCAAAAGACAAGGACTTTGAGAAATATAATTCATACCTGCGCTGCACAGACTGGGCAGACTAAAGAAGAATATGTGAAACAATTGAAGGGAGTGATCTCACATCGCTTCCAAAAAGAAGTGTTGAAGGAAGAAGTATCTGAAGCAAAGAGTTTAACCCCTCAATTCGTTAGAAAAAATAAGAAGTATGCTAGACAGCCCGCTACTTCAGTACTGGTTGATGGATATCACTGGGTGCCACGCCCTCTGTCCTCTCAAACAGAGGGTATTGTGTTGACTGGGTCCGAGAGAGGCCGCCATCCTACTGGTAGACCCCCGGTACCCCCACATAAACCTGTAAGATTGGCCTCAGTGATTGTCAAACCAAAGGGGTTGAAGTTCAAAAGTCTGTGGACCTTAAAGGAAAAAGACCTAAATCTCCTGAAAGGAAATATGTGCCAAAGAGAACTAAGTTGGAGAATCTGCCACCACCTCCTAGAACTTCTAAGTTCATTCTGCAGCTCCAACGAGTTTCAGCCAACCCTACTCCGAGTTCAGTTGAATTGATGGATGTTCAGGCTAGTACTCCAGTTGTTACAGTTGATAGTCCTGCCACAGCCAGTCTGACTCCAGATCCAATAGTCACCATTCCTGCTACACCAGTTGGTGATCCCCAAAATTCGAGTGTCATTCCTAAGCCCCTTAGTCAGGTGTCTGAGGACCTTACCTTACCAGATGTGGGAACTATCACTCTACAAGCTCCTACTTCTCCTGAGGAATATGTCCCTCTCCCTGTAGAGGATGCCACTCTTCTGACTACCAGCTCTGGGATAGTCGAAGAGGAGAGAATTGACCAGGATTTAGAAATGGAAGATGAGCCGGATACAAAGTCTCAACAGATCCTAATCCAAAACTTACAGAAATTATTGCCCTTATGGATTCTGAAGAGTTGTTTGATATGGCTGAGTATAAAGGATACTTACCCCTTGACCCTAAATCAATTGGGGATGGACCGGTCGAGGAGGTAGTCCAAGAAATAAGAAACATTTTGTTGAACAAAGAGGGAATGGCTTCTTTTGACCCTGATACGGATGATCTCCTTGGAGATGAAGATGATTATGTTGGGGGCATTCATGTGGTTGAAACTAGAGGATCTAATAAAGAAGCTGAGCCCAGCAAGCGCCGATTTGTTAAGGATGATGATCCGCATGCTGTTGAGTCAGAGTCAGATGAGTCTGTGAAAGATAGAGATGAAGAACATATAAAAAACTTGGAGACTCAGCTTGCTAGCATGATGTCACAAGTTAGAGAAATGCAAGAGAAGTTGGACAAATCACAGCAAGAGTCTTTTATGATCCACCAGTCAGCTCGAGAGCTCACAGAAAAGGCCAAAAGGGCAGAATTTAATTCCAGACCTCTCGAGTCACCACCTGTGACTCTCCCTTGTCCAGTAGAGACACCTCCAGTTCACCCTGCAGTTTCCTCTATTCCTTCAATCCCACCTCAGAAGGATATCAAGCAGTTAATTGAGGACCAGGTAAGGGAGGCCTTAGCCCATGCTCAAGGAACTGTGTCTATTTCAAAGGGTAGACCCTACCCCGAGGAATATGACTTAGTTCCTTACCCAAAGGGCTTTGTGCCACCAACTTTTAAAGTTTTCACTGGAATCGAAAATCTGAGACAGCATCTGGCCCACTTCCGAGCAAGCTGTTGCAATGCAGGAGGGTCAGATGCTCTACTATTTCGCCAATTTGTAAGTAGTCTATCCGGCATTGCTTTTGAATGGTACGCTGATCTGCCCAACGGTTCAGTAAGAACCTTTAGCGACCTAGAAAACCTCTTTCTTAAGAGATTTTCTGGAGCGCAACAACGCACCACTGTGGGCGATCTCGTGGTTGAAAAGCAAAAGCCGGGAGAGTCTCTAGTTGAATACATCTTGAGGTGGCGAAACCTCTCGATGAAGTGTGAACCCCAGTTGCAAGAACAACATGCTGTGGAGATTCTTTTGAAGAATATCCACGGTCCTGTTGCTTTTCTCCTGAAGGGTTTCACTATTAAAACTTTTGAGAAACTTCTTAATAAGGCTAGCAATTTGCAGGAAGAGGCTCCTAGGATGCCATTCTTACGAGAGCAGTCTGAAGAAAGGAAGGGTCCAAAACTGGTGAAAACATTTGAAAAGAAAGCTGTGGTTTCAGCAGTAGATAAAGGAAAGAGGCCAGTGATTAGTCAGCCTAGCGCTCCACTTCCACCACAGCCACCTCAGAAGCAGCCCTTTCAGATAGTTCCTCAACATACTAGAGATCCCTCCTTCATCCCTTTTAGAGAGAGATTGGCAAAGCCTTATCCATTTAAAAGGGAGTCAGTTAAGAAGATCTTCAGGAGTCTGTTAAAGAAACCAGATTTTCAGTTGCCAGAGGCTAGGAGGCCTGAGGATGAGAGCAAGAAAGATGGTCCCAAGTATTGCCCATACCACAGGATGCTTAGTCACCCTCTTGAGGACTGCGTTGTGTTCAAAGACTGGCTTGAGAGGAACTACACCCAAGGTAACATTATAATACCTAAGGAATACTTGGTCGATCCAGAAAAGGCTTCAATTAAGACCATTTCAGGTAATCCTCTTAACTCTTCTTGTTTTGTTGAAGATGGTTGGGACATTGCTTTGTCCCGGGCACTTAAAAAGTTGATTAACAAGTCTTTTCGTCTTTCTCAACAGCTGACTACGATAGCCCAGGCCCCGGTGTGGAAAGTTGACCTGGATGCTTCGCAGAAGGATGTTGAGCCACTTCCCTCTCCAGTAGTCTTAGGAACTACTGAGAAAAATGTAAAAGAAGAAAAATTTGATTTTGTAGAGAGGAAGTGTGTAGATGAGAGATGTATTAGAATGGCGGATGGTGGTGTTAAAACCCTTTCCCCTCTTTTGTTATCTGACTTTTACTTTGCCCCATCAAAGGCGAAGGGTCAAAAGATGAATAAAAAACATCCTTCTACTTCTGTCTTGATGATTAACCATGAATCTCAAATGCAAATTGATGACTCTCTTGTTTCAAATCAAACTCCTAATGAACCAAATATCGAGGTTAATCAAACCAACCTCACTGAATCGACTATTCAAGAAGAGGTCGAATGTGAAGCTTTATCAGAAAGTGATTTCCCTCAGATCAATTTCCAAGGAAATCCTATCTTGATAGAACTTTCAGATTCTGACTCGCTTTCAGAAAATGATGATCCAACACCTATGGTGTGTGTAGACACTGCCCTAGTTTGCCCGCCCGAAGACGTCGAGCAGGTGCAACTCCGTGGCGGTAAAGTCTTACCCCCTAGGTTGCCCCCTCAGGATAAAGGCAAGCAACCTTCATTCGAAAATCTAAGTCCGGATTCCCCTCAACAACCAGAATTCCCTTTAATTCCTCCGGGTTTCGAGTCTGTCGTTCCTAAGGTTGATTACAATGTTCTAGCCCACCTTAGGAAGTTGCCAGCAAAATTAAGTATTTACGACGCCCTCCTTCTCTCCAAAGAAATGAGGGAGTCTCTAATTAAAGCACTTCTCGATCCCGAGATTTGCTTAACACAGTTGGCTGCAACTTCAGAAGGTGAGGCTCTCTACTTCAAAGAGGTCCCTGGGGTTACCTTTTCAGACGAAGATTTACTCTTGGGAACTGCTGACCACAATCGTCCCCTCTACATCACCGTAGATGTGGGAAATTTCAAGTTATCAAGAGTCCTTGTTGATCCGGGTGCATCGGTCAACGTGATGAACATAAAGACTCTTGCTTATCTCAGAGTTGATACTAGCAAGCTTTCAACCGACAGGTTGGTGCTTCGTGGGTTCAACGAGAAGGGCGAGAGAGCTTTAGGTTCAATCACTTTACTCCTAGAAATAGGAGGGTTAAAAACTGAAGCTAAATTTCATATAATTGATTCAACTACGTCCTTTAACGCACTTCTAGGTAGACCTTGGATTCACGAATATAGAATGGTTCCATCTACCCTGCACCAATGCATTAAGTATCAACGAGACGGGATTGAACATGTGATTAAGGGTGATTTGCAACCATTCTCGATTCAAGAAATTGGAATCTACGAAGATGCTGCATATTTCATACCAAAAGGGTCCTCGTCCCGTTCTAAATTGGAGATCAAATTTGAGGAGAAAATGGTTGGACAAAAATTCGACCAAAAGAAAGAAAAAGATCAAAATATCAATCAAGAAATGATTCAATCGAGTAGTGAAGACGACTCTGATATCGTTGTCCTTAGACCTCCAAGCACATTACCTCAAAGAGGTGGGAGGATGGCTTTAAGGGCACGAGGTCGAGGCCGTGCTTCATTAGACAGGAGAACAACACCTGTGTATATTGATTTGGAATCAGATTCCGATGGTGAACTAGAAAGTCAAGGTGCTGCCCTCTCTCTCGATTATCAAAACATAAATACTCCTCCAAAATTTGATCTCACCTTAGACCAGGACAGTGACCCTGAGGTAGATATTTCAAAAGTTAAAAGTGACGAGTCCGAATTAACAATGTATGAAAAGCTCACTAGAAGGATTGAGGCCCTTTCTCTGACCCCACTGTCGGCAGGCAGGGTTGTAGGGTTAGAAGTCAAAGTGGCCCCCAACTTGGATGGTGAAGTTAAGAAAGTCCAGAAATTCTTTCCTGGCTCCTCCTCCGCAAGGGACGAAGGTGATGTAACCCTTGAGGAGGCAGATTTTAATGAATTAATGGAATTACCTTTCGGCTACTTCCCTGTTTGTGTAAAAAATACTTTTTCTAAAGGTTCTATACCATACCGATGGACTAAGGGTCAAGCTAGATACCACGAGAATATTTGGCGAACAAAAATAAATAAAAATTCAACAAGTGGTATTGGCTTTGGAACAGTTAGTTCATTCGATGATGATGAGTATTGCCTAATGATAACTTACCATCTCGATTCTCCAAATGTCCCTACAGATCCTCCTTGTCCTCTAGATGGACTCTGTTTGGAGACTTTAGACGATCCCGATGATCTTCAAGTTCGGGATGCACCCCCTGAATTTGAAGAGGAAATTAAGTCGACAGTCGATGAGTTGAGAGAAATTAACCTGGGAAACGATGATGACCCCCGTCCGATTTTCATAAGTACTTTATTGAGCGAGGGTGAAACCCAAGACTTAATCCAGTTGTTATTCGAGTTTAGAGATTGCTTTGCCTGGACATATGACGAAATGCCAGGTTTGCCTGCTGAGGTAGCAGTTCACAAACTTGGAGTTCGGCATGATGCCATCCCTGTTAAACAAGCTCCTCGACGCATGCGCTTAGAGATTGAGCAACAAGTCGTTTCTGAAGTTAAGAAATTGGCAGAAGCTGGATTCATTCGAGAGGAACAATACCCCTCTTGGGTGGCCAGCGTCGTGCCAGTTCGAAAGAAAAATGGTCAGATTCGGATTTGTGTCGACTATAGGGATCTGAATAAGGCATGCCCTAAGGATGAGTTCCCTCTACCAATACCAGAACTCATGGTGGACATTGCCTCCTCACATGCTATTTTCTCATTCATGGATGGCTCGTCGGGTTATAACCAAATCAAGATGGCCCCTGAAGATGAGAGGAATACGGCGTTCAGAACCCCTATTGGAATCTTTTGTTATAAGGTAATGCCATTCGGCTTAAAGAATGCCGGAGCAACCTACCAACGGGCCATGACCCGTATCTTTGACGACTTAATTCATAATCAAGTTGAATGTTATATTGATGATTTAGTTGTCAAGAGCAAGGTTAAAGAGGCTCACCTGTATGACTTAAGAGTTGTTTTCGAACGGTTGCGCCGCTACGATTTGAAAATGAACCCCTTGAAGTGCGCCTTCGGCGTCGCTTCGGGAAAATTCTTAGGATTCGTAGTGAGGCACCGCGGAATCGAGATAGATCCTGCTAAAATTGAAGCCATCTTAGATATGCCATCCCCTAAGAGCCTTACTCAGTTAAGGTCTCTACAAGGTAGATTGGCATATATAAGGAGGTTTATTTCTAATCTTTCCGGGAGATGTCAACCCTTTTCTGTCCTTGCGAAAAAGGATACTAAATTCGTATGGGGCGAGAAGTGTCAAAATGCTTTTGACGTTATCAAACAATACCTTTCTAACCCGCCAGTCTTGGCAGCTCCGATTCCGGGAAAGCCATTAATCCTCTACACCGCAGCTCTAGATGAGTCTTTAGGTGCCCTGTTGGCTCAAGTTAACGACGAAGGAAAAGAGAATGCCCTCTACTACCTTAGTCGAAGACTCCTTCCTACTGAAATCCGATACCCGTCAATTGAGAAGCATTGTCTTGCTTTAGTTTTTGCAGCTCAGAAACTGAGGCATTACATGCTCTCTCACTCAATCAGTCTGATTTCGAGAGTTAATTCTTTGCAATATCTTATGACCCGACCTACGTTGTCAGGACGTTTAGCCCGTTGGTCTATGATATTGTTGCAATTTGAGATTACTTTCACTCCTCTTCGTGCTGTGAAAGGACAGGCTGTTGCCGACTTTCTGGCAGCACACCCGCTGCCGGTGAATTCTCCTCTGAACGATGACCTACCCGACGAACAAATCATGAGTTTGGGCGAATCTGGAGAGGCCATCTGGGAATTATATTTTGATGGGGCAGCATCCTCTCGTAGGATTGCGACTCAACAATCTGTAATTCCTGGAAAGGCTGGAGTCGGTCTAATTTTTATTACACCAGAAAAAGGAATGATGCATTTTTCCTACCACTTATCGGAGCCTTGCACAAACAACGAAGCTGAATACGAAGCTCTGATAACTGGTTTGGAACTTGCAATTCTAATATGAATTAAAGAGATTAAGATCTTTGGAGATTCCCAACTGGTTATTAACCAAGTCGCCGGAACTTATAAAGTCTTGAATCCGAATCTCCTAAGATATCACCAGTACACACTTCACTTGTTGGAACAAATCCCAATTGCTACTTTGTATAGGGTTCCCCGTGGAAGCAATTCTGCGGCGGATGCCTTAGCAAAACTTGCAAAGGAATTTGCATGTCCTGAGGAGGATTCCATCCCTATAGAGATACAGGGTCGTAAGACTCTCTCTCTTATAGATTTGGAACACATTAGTAAGACTCCCCTTCAGATCCTTTCTGCCTCTTCGACAACTGACGAAGAAGGCGATTGGAGACGACCCTTAGTCGATTACCTTAAAGAAGGGAAGCTTCCCCAGGATAAATCACTCTCCAACCAGATTAAGAAACGTGCTCTATCATATGCACTAGTTAACGATCTGTTGTACCGTCGGTCTTTCGATCACATGTGGCTGCGCTGTTTGAACAAGCGAGAAGCCCAGAAAATTGTTAATGAAGTTCATTCAGGACTGTGCGGTGCACATCAATCGGGTCCAAAAATGAAATTAAAGATTAAAAGACTTGGATACTATTGGCCTACAATGATTGACGATTGCATGAATACTGCAAAGCACTGTCATCAATGTCAGGTCCATGGTGTGGTTTTACATCAGCCGCCTAATGTGTTACACCCTACGATAGCCTCGTGGCCCTTCGAGAGTTGGGGCACGGATATCATTGGGCCGATTGACCCTCCCTCCGCGAGAGGTCATCGTTTCATATTAGCAGCGACTGATTACTTTTCAAAGTGGGCGGAAGCAATTCCCCTACGAAACGTAACATCACACCATGTCTTAAAATTCTTTCATGACCATATTGTATATCGATTCGGCGTACCTCGCAGAATCATATTCGATAATGGGTCCGCATTCAAGTCTACAAAAATCAATAGTTTTATAAGGCGCCATAATATTGATTGGAGATATTCGACGATCTATTACCCTCGGGCGAATGGATTGGCCGAGGCCTTCAACAAAACCTTGGTGCAAATTGTCAAAAAAACCCTTGATGATAACAAACGGCAGTGGGATGAGCGGTTGGTGGAAGCTTTGTGGGCTTATTGTACCACTTATAGAACCCCGACCCAATCCACCCCGTTTGCACTAGTGTATGGATCTGAGGCTGTTCTACCCTTGGAAATACAAATCCCTTCGCTTAGAATTGCAGTTCAGAATCAAGTTACCAATGAACAAAATGCAAAACTACGATTGGAAGAACTCGAAGGCCTTGAAGAACGACGTCTCCAAGCTCAACAAAGTTTAGAGTTGTATAAATCCCGTATGGTTCAAGCCCATGATAAGTTAGTGCGACCTAGGACCTTCCAAGCGGGAGACTTGGTATTGGTCCTTCGGAGGCCTATCTTGGCCCATCGGAAGCTGGGAGGCAAATTTGAACCTACGTGGGAAGGACCCTTCGTTATAGAGACTGTCTACGAAGGAGGCTCGTATCAGTTAGTAGATTGTAAAGGAAACCACCCGATGCTACCTGTCAATGGGCGTTTCCTTAAGAAATACTATGCTTGATGTAGCTCATTTTATTAATTAATAAAACTTACTTTTCTTGATTTACAACTTGATTCTGCTTTTTTTTTTTTTTAGTTTTTTTTTAACTCTCTTCGCCTTCTCCTTAAGGTTAGGTCTTTCCTTCCCTTAGGATTAGACCCGCTAGTGGTGGAGTACGCCCTCTGTGGCACCACCCTGGCATTTCACCCGGGGATTAGTGGTGGAGTACGCCCTTCGTGGCACCATCCTGATTCCCATTCGCTAGTGATGGAGTGCGCCCTTCGTGGCACCATCCTAGTTTGCCAGTTAATCTGCCTATTAGGAGTAAGTCTTCTATCAGCATCCTATAGGCCTAAGGTTGGGTGATGCCCTTCCTTAGACCCAAAGCTAGGTATTCCCTACTTTGGTTTCCAGTTGATCCGTCTACTAGGAGTAAGTCTTCTATCAGCATCCTGTAGACCTAAGGTTGGGTGATGCCCTTCCTTAGACCCAAAGCTAGGTATTCCCTACTTTGGTTTCCAGTTAATCTGCCTATTAGGAGTAAGTCTTCTATCAGCATCCTATAGGCCTAAGGTTGGGTGATGCCCTTCCTTAGACCCAAAGCTAGGTATTCCCTACTTTGGTTTCCAGTTGATCCGTCTACTAGGAGTAAGTCTTCTATCAGCATCCTGTAGACCTAAGGTTGGGTGATGCCCTTCCTTAGACCCAAAGCTAGGTATTCCCTACTTTGGTTTCCAGTTAATCTGCCTATTAGGAGTAAGTCTTCTATCAGCATCCTATAGGCCTAAGGTTGGGTGATGCCCTTCCTTAGACCCAAAGCTAGGTATTCCCTACTTTGGTTTCCAGTTGATCCGTCTACTAGGAGTAAGTCTTCTATCAGCATCCTGTAGACCTAAGGTTGGGTGATGCCCTTCCTTAGACCCAAAGCTAGGTATTCCCTACTTTGGTTTCCAGTTAATCTGCCTATTTGGAGTAAGTCTTCTATCAGCATCCTATAGGCCTAAGGTTGGGTGATGCCCTTCCTTAGACCCAAGGTTAGGTATTCCCTACCTTGGTTTCCAGTTGATCCGTCTACTAGGAGTAAGTCTTCTATCAGCATCCTGTAGACCTAAGGTTGGGTGATGCCCTTCCTTAGACCAAAAGCTAGGTATTCCCTACTTTGGTTTCCAGTTAATTTGCCTATTAGGAGTAAGTCTTCTATCAGCATCCTATAGGCCTAAGGTTGGGTGATGCCCTTCCTTAGACCCAAGGCTAGGTATTCCCTACCTTGGTTTCTCCAGTTTCCTTGTCTACTAGGAGTAAGTCTTCTATCAGCATCCTGTAGACCTAAGGCTGGGTGATGCCCTTCCTTAGACCCAAGGTTAGGTATTCCCTACCTTGGTTTTACCAGTTTTCCTTATCCAATAGATGTAAGCCTTCCATTAGCATCCTATAGGCTTGAGGTTGGGAGATGATCTCCCTTTCACTCTTAAAATTCTACTTCCATTCGGTCAACGCCAATGTGTGCAGCAGAAGTTCCTTCTACCACACACATTGGGGGTCCATTTGTTGACCTCATTTTTGTATGAGGTCACTAAGGCCCTTCCAAACTCCAGATTAATTTTAGATCCTAAGATCCACTCTAGACCTTAGGATTCTTTCTTAGAGCCAGACCTTAGAGCCTATTCTAGAGCCTAGGTTTACCTTAAATCCTAGATCTTAGAATTCTTCTAGATCTTAGGATCACTCCAACTTTAAATCAATCTCCACCCTTGATTAACCTCAATTTTAAATCAATTCCTATATTTGATCCACTCCAATTTCAATTTGATTCTTACCTATGATCAATTCGAATCTCAAACTCCATCCAATTCAAATCCAAATTAATTCAAATTTCAAACATATCCAAACTTTGATCCAATCAATTTGACAATCCAAACTTCAATCTAGACTTTGATCCAAACTTCAATCTAGTTGTAACTTTATCCATTCATTAACAATCACCACATGATTGTAGATGATTTGGATACTTCAATATTAATCATTCAAACTTGAAATCCAATCCAAACCCAGAATTCAAACTCAAATCCAAACTCTAGAGGCCCTGTCCTAAACACCCTTTTCAGAGATTTTTCAAACATTTCAAAACCCAGTCAAATGACCTCCGATTCAGGGTCTATCACTTGCAAAGTGATAAGACATGTCTCTAGAGGTTACCCCCCAACTTTGAGCTCATTCTGAGGTCTCTAACCCCATAATCTGAATTAAAATTCAAAGGCTGTAAAACCTTCAAATATTTACAGCCTATGCCACTGAGCCTAACCCCTTTGAGATCTTGATCTTGGAATCCTTATCAAAGCCTCCAATCACTTCCAGACTCTTGATTTTAACCCATTGAGCAGTAAACTGCATTTTTCAGAACCATTTTTGACCCTAGTAGACCAATAGGTCAAAATTGACCAAAATACCCTTATAGGATTTCAAATGCCCATTTCAATTCAAATCAATTCCAAACTCTTTGAAACCAATTCCAATGAATTTTAAATGTTAAATTCAACTTGTTGAACTCAAACCCAAACCTTGGGTCAACTTGGTTGACCAAGTCAACCAAGTTTGACCCATGGATCCATACACCCTTCCTCTTTCAAAATTTTGAATCAAGTCAATTCCAAGTTCTTTGAATGTATGGGATGACCCCTTGGGTACCCAAGAGACCCCTCTTGGTGACCCAAGCCTTGGGCTCACTTGGGTTGGCTATATGGCTTGACCCAAGTGACCAAGAAGAGGCCTCCCTTGAGCCATCTTTTGACCTTAACCAAATTGAATCCAAATCAGGGTGCCATTGGGTTCCTATGGACCCAACACACCTTCCTTGATCAGCCCATGCCTTGGGCTAGCTTGGGTCAAGAGTTAGGCTAGCCCAAAGTGCCCAAAAACACTTGGGATTGAGCTAAATCTCAACCTAAGCCCAATTGAGCTTGACCAACACCTCCCATAGGTGGCCCTAGGTTCAATGCACCTTCTCCAGCCAGCCCATGCCTTGGGCTAGCTTGGGTCAAGAGTTAGGCTAGCCCAAAGTGCCCAAAAACAATTGGGATAGAGCCATCTCCCTGTCCAGATCAAATTAGACCCAATTGCCACTTGCATTGGGTGCACCAGACCCAGACCCACTTCCCACCTCAAGCCCAGGGTCTGGCCTGACCTGGGTTGAGCCCAAATCGACCCGAACCGAGCAGGTTTGGATCAACCCGAGCCATCTTTTAATCCAGATTGAATTCAACCCAATTGCCACTTGCATTGGGTGCACCAGACCCAGACCTGCTTCCCATACCAAACCTAGGGTCTGGTCTGACCTGAATCGGGCTCACTTCGACTCGAACCAAGCAGGTTCGAGCCCAACCGAGCCACCAGATCGACTCCAGCTTCCCCAGGCCAAATTGGCTCCACATTTAGCTCCAGCATGTCCCCATCGGCCTTCCCTGGTCAATCCGACCCAGACCATGGCCGGCGGCGGTCGGAGCCAATGGAGAGCAAGTTCCGGTGGTCCCCCCAGACCGAAAGCCTTCCAAAGGCTGTGGCTCGCCGGCTTGAGGCTCACGAGCTCTCTGGAATGGTGCCCCTTTCCACTTGGCATCAATCCGAGACCTCCTCCGATTCAATCCTGGCCGTCCGAGCTCGCGGGAGGAGGCTGAATAGGGTGGTGCTCCCCAAGGCTCGCTAGACGATCCCAGAGTTTTCGAACGGTTCCCCAGAGCTCCCTCGATCTCCCAGCACCTTCCTTCGAGCTCCCAGACCGTCCCTTCCATCGCTTCGAGCAAACTTCGGCGAAAGGCTTCGGCGTCCCGCTCGAAGTCATACCTCCAGCCGTCCTCCAGTCGCGGCCTCTGAAGGAAACCTGCTCGCCTTCGTATCCTGAAGCTTCCAGATAGAGAAGCTCATTCGTTGAGACTTTCTCTGCGGTAATTCCTCCATCCCGAGCTCCCTAGCTAGGTAGTCCGGTCAAGTGTGAAGGAAACCTTCACCCCAATGGATTTCCACCGTTGGATTGAAGGTTTCCACCCCCCTGATCCTCCCTGTGAAATTTCGTCGAAGTTCGCCGGCGGGATCAACCGGATCACGCCGGAGAAAGTTCATGGCTTCGGGCAAAGGCGGAGGTTGAAGACGAAATCTCAGCCGTTGATTTTGATCAATGGCTCGGATTAGATCCCGCGGTCCCGGAGCGCGTTTAATCCCAGCCGTTCGATCCGCCATCCGACGGCTGTGGTTAATCCGACCGTTACCCAGTCGGCGCCAATGATTGCCCAGCCAATCGGGACGCGCCGCGTGTAAAGAGCGGCTGACTGTGTAATGGCTGGATTATTAAATCCAGAAATTCAAGGGAACTTCAAAAATCCATATCTCCCTGCACACTTGACCAAATTAGGTGTTCTTAGGCTCATTGGAAAGGTCTCAGGGAGACCTTCAAAAGCCCTATGGTTCTAGGCCCTAATTGCATGTGTGTTAAGCTTAATTTCATTAATGGTATTATTTCAATTTATGCAATTACTGTTTTTAGTTATGTCTCCAGGGCATGGAACTTTGGGAGATTGAATTTGGGCATGTCTTTGACATGTCCAAATTTTGTCTCCCCTGTTTTAAAAGTCTAAGGGCACTTTCCCCCAATTTTGAGTTTAAGGGTCATGGGTTGACCCTTAAATTCAAATTGGGATTTAAGCATATCCAATGAGAATTAGGATCTGGTTTTTTGTGTGTTGATTATGCTTAGGATATGGAGTTTAGGGCCACTGACTTTGCCCCAATCCAACCTTAGGATAGCTCCCTAGGATCTTTTTAAGGTGACTTAGAGCTCACCTTAGGTGGCTTAGTTAGCCACCTTAGAGTATTCCAATTGAGCCCAAATTTGGTGTGTTTAGGCCTTGAGATCAGGTGACCCCATGGTCCAAATTTCATCAGATTTGGAGTTCATTTGGTTCACCAATTAGGAGCCATAGCTTGCCCTTGCTAGAATTGCCCCTTAGCCTTAATTAAATCTCAATAAATCCATTTTAAATCTAAAATTTAAGTTTAATACCTCAAATTAATCAGTGTTGAAACCTTAACATGTGAGAATTAAAAGCCCCTTGATTGGACATCAAATTAAGCCTCAATTTAATTTTAAGTAAAATCCAATGTTTAATTAATATTAATTAATTAATAATCATTAAAAATCCCAAGAATTAATTTAATGCTTGGTAATCTCCCCTTAGATCACCTCTGATCTTTGGGAGAGATTTCAAGGAGTTTGAGATCCATTTAGGCCCAAATCACTAGAATAGCCTTTAATTGAAATAATTAAAAATTATCATAAATATCCAAACTTTTAAAATTCACCATTAATTATAGAAAATTCCAAATCAATCAAACTCAGTGGCTAATGACTCTAATTAAAATATAGTATTTTCTAAAAATGTCAAAGCCCCAAAATCTGGTCAAAGTCAAAAGGTCAACAAATTGGTCAAACCGTAGTTAAAACTAGTTCAAAACTTCAAACCTTCGTAATAAAATGTAGAAAAATCCGATTTCAACGTACTTACCTTCTAACTGATCGTAGTAAGGTCTAACATTTTAATAAAATACAAACATTCAGAAATTTGAGCTTAATCAAAAATTCAATTTTTGACCCCTTAATTAAATCATTAAAATATTCTAAAAAATTCATAAAACTCAAATTTATTCTAAAACTCAGAAAATATTGGTTTAATACTTAAAACACTTAAAAAATCCTTTAAAACACAACAACCACCCTAAAGTTGAAGTTTATTGGCTGAACTACTCCGGGCTGCGGGGCTAAGTGTCCTAAGGAGGCTGGTTCCTCGAGCCTGGTGGCACAACGCCACGAATGAATTCTAAAGGGTGTCAAACCTTAAAATGGATTAATTCTTAATTATTTAACATTCTAAAAATCCCTAATTCAATTACATTAATTTGGTTTATCGGCTGGACTACTCCGGGCTGCGGGGCTAAGTGTCCTAAGGAGGCTGGTTCCTCGAGCCTAGTGGCACAACGCCACGAATCAATTAATGGCAAACTTAAATTAATCAAGCTTTTAAAATCAGCAATTAACTCATTTTAATATTAATCCACTCTTTTAATTCTAACCAATTTAAATCAACTTAATCAACCCCGATTGCTACTAGGTAACCCAGGCCTACGAGGCTATTAGCTTAGCCCCAAGGAAGGTGAAATAAACTTCACGGCCTCGGTGTGAAACAAAAGTAGTAATCATTTAATTTTTAAAATATGTCTAATTAAAATTCTTAATTCATTAATATTTAAATTTTAATCTAAATCCCCTTTTAAGCCTTAACAAATCCAAATTTTTAGACAACATTAATTAATCACCTACATTAGGATCTATCCCAGCCACACGACCTTTCTCACATACTTTAGATGATGTGCTAGGACAACCAACTCTAGATCTAGGTTAAGCCGGTGTTTACTTTACTGCTGTGTGCCGGATTTTTCGTAGTTTTCATTGCATGATGTGGATGAAATTACTTTGCTGTGTCTGCTTACTTTTTCTGTACTCTGTGGATGGATTGATGTGTTTGGCGACTAGATTACCCTTAGGTTAGGTACGATCTGGATGTTGACATAGTTTTCTGCAGGTGGCCACGCTCATGCAGGGCAATATAAAAAGGGGGCAAATCAAAAAAATGCATAAATATTATAAACTCTTTGCACAGGTGCTTTAGCTGCTAAAGCCCCCAAATCATAAAAAGACCGTGGCCAGTGTGTTTACTTTCTTTTCTGCTCATATACAACTGCTTGGGAATAACTGCTTTTTATATATTAATTGCTTAGGATAACCCTGCAGGTGAGTCTAGATTTTTATTTTGATATCAATGTAATTTGTGTAAGTGTCAAGTGTTGTGAAAGTTTATTTTGAGTTGGGATACATAGATCCAAAGCTTGGATTCCAAAGAGGAAAGGATACCCCTTTGGGGAACACTCCTTTTCCATTTGGAGATCCAAATTTGGATCATACCTCTTCCTTACCCAAAGAGGAAAGAGTGGCCTTCCCCTTAAAAGGAAGTGCCCTCTTGTCCATTTGGGAAATCCACTACGAAGATTCCAAGAAGATTGAAGAAAAGGAGTCCAAAGAAGAATGAAATTGAAGATTTGAAGATTTGAAGATCGAGAGTATCCCATTCAGAATAACTTGCGTCATTACTAGGCTTAGAATCCGGGTTGTTGTCAGTGGTGCCCGGCCACTTTACTTTCTGCAAGACTCTGGTTTGTAATAAGTAGGACAACTTTGCCTATGAACATTTATTAATTAGTTAATATTTGATGTGATGAATTGATTGCCTTTAGGATTGCTTGTTTTTCCTAGTTTTTTTGGCGATTGCATGCCGCTCTTTGTTTTCGCCTGGATACGTGAGGCTCGTGAGGGTGTGAAAGTTTTCTACTCAAAATTTTAAAAAGTCTAAAATTTTAGTGAGTCTAAATAACATAGAAAGATAACGAATCTAGGGAATTAGCCGGGGATCGCCCCCGGGGTCGCATGCATATTTCTGCATTACTCTTTCCTTGCTTTAGACCCTTCCCCGCCTGCGGGTAGAGTCCGGATAGTCTGACCTATGAGGACGAGGTGCCGGACCTGGGGAAGTTCAGTCTTCTAAAAAATTATTTTATAAGCCTGTTTTTAAAAATTTCAAGCATATTTGATTTGAGGTTGTTAACCAGCATGCATTGCATTAGATACAAATTAAAGAGTCAAAATTTTAATATAACAGTCCTTAGCATTTTTAGCACCCAACATGAGTCAAAGGGGTCAATTAGGAGAATCTCTAGATGTCGGCCCCAATTCTTCAAAACTTTAATTATAACGTCCCTACCACTCTTTCATAAAAGACCAGACTCATCTCTTTTAAATCGATTAGGTGGTTAGCTGGCTCCCCAATCCAGGCCGGGGTAAGTCCAGATCTTGCACTGCATTAGTTAGGATCGGACGACTGTGGTCCAGTGTCCAAAATAGATTTAGGATCCGGGGCAGATCTTTGATTATAAGACCCCAAACTTCGGGAATCTAATCCCAAATTTCTAATAAAATGCTCAACTCTAACTAAATATTATTTCAAATCCAAAACATAAAGCCCAACACTTAGACTAAGTTGGGACACTTCCGGATGATTCTGGAATCTCAAGGTGTCCCCTACCTCTCCTCCTTTAACTCCGTTAATAACTGCTCAATTTTGATCCATTCCCTTTTGAGTTTCTAAAATCCATCTCTTTTTGATATCACTCCTAGAAATTCTAACAAAATTTTGTCATTATTTTAATCGAGAGTTTTCGTAGGAGACCTCATTTTCTTACGATGTAATTAACTATGAGGGCTTGCGCTCGTAGGAGATTTAGAACCACACACGCACCTGATTTTAAAAATTGATTTTTCAAAACTTAATTGGATTTCTTTGGAAAAACTTAAAATACTAGTGATCATTATTATCATATTTAAAGAATTATCATCGAACGATATTTTCTCCCTTCGGAGAGATATATCTTTCTTTGATAAGGCTTTGGATGTGAACCTAATGATCACACTTCTTGAATATTATAGCTGGATATTCAATTGAACCTCATTTTGACCCTTCGGGGTCATATGAATTTCTCTTTAGCATCCGCTCACAATATTCAAGATGAATTTCATAATTCTAAATCTGAACGCCGTTATGAAATTTTATTTTCATCTTTCGAGGTGATATATCCTTTCTAACAGGATGATTCAATTTTAGAATTAGAATTTGACTTTAACTCCCAAAGAAAACCAATACTTTCAAAACATGTTTTCAAATTTCCACCAACAGATGTGTCCTAAGGCTAGATTTGGTCTTCTTTTGTTGCCTGGATCGTGAATTGTGGTTAGGTGATCAATATATCGAAAAATTAGGTCCGCAGTGTTGATTTCCCTATGAGCCATGATGTAGAAGGTAGTGAGGGAAAGTAGAGGAGTGATGTGGACTCGGTCGCCGGCTTTTGGAATGACGGAGGTGCGAAGGACATGTTGGATTGTCCTAGCATCTCTGACTAAAGAGGTAGTTTCTCCAACATGGTAAGGTGCATTGGTCTGGCGAAGAAAGTGATTTGCCGTGGACCAGTCAAAATCGGGGTCAGAAGCGATTATGTGCAGCTTATCTCCGGTGGTGGATAGCTGTAAAAGATCAACACAATCCTGATATGTGATTTCGACAGGGCGTCGATTCACATAGGAGGTCAGGGCTGTGAAGGTAGGGTTGATACGAATGTTTGCGAAAAATTCTAGAAGAATCTCTGAATTGAAAGGGAAAACAAGAGACAGTATGAAGCAAAGGGAAGTGTGAGCGAAGAGATCCATTACCGGGTAAGAGATGTGGACTGGATTGATAATTCTGGAACAGTAATTCCACATTCTTTATAACAATGATATGCGGCTTCATCTTCTGCTTCCCGGAAATGAGGGTCAATCCTTGCCCACGAGGAACTCCCAGAGGTCTGTCGGACGCGTTTCCCACCAGCCATTTGAGAGTACTAAGCAAAAACACAAAGGGAGAAAGGATGAAGAGTGAAAAATCATGGCTAGATCGGCCTGAATTTAAAGAAATGGCCATATCATCCTGGCCGATCGCGGAATCGTCCAGGCCGATATGGTTTAATAATTATGTATAGGCCGATTGGTCAAAAAGGCGGTCCAATCGTCCGGGCCGATCAGATATCGGCCAGGCCGATTAGACACAGGCTATCGGCCCGAGGAGTCAGTCCGGACGACCGTTGAAAAAGCCGATCGTCCGGGCCGATTAGGTGTATCGTCCAGGACGATGCACAATAATTGATCGTACCGGCCGAAGTTAAAACGTTTTAAATGCTTGCCACGTGTATCGTCCAGGACGAACAGTGGATCGGCCCGGCCGATGGTCCAATAATGGAACTTCCGGGGCCGAATTTAAAGATCAAAACGTGCTGACACGTGGATCGTCCGGGACAGTCCAGTGTATCGGCCAGGACGATGCACATAGAATGCATCGGCCAGACAAATATACTATCGGCCAGGACTATCACCATGAGTTCGATCCAATCGTCCAGGACGATAATGTATCGTCCAAGATGATGAATTGCAGTAAGTACAGAAAAAGATCAGCAGATGGATTTTGGACAGAATTTGTCATATCGGCCAGGACGATAGAAATATCGGCCAGGCCGATCTGACTAGAATTTGTAATCACGACAGGAGTGATGATGATCAAGACTCTCAAAAATAAAATAAAAGAAAAAAAAAATAGTCTAAGACACAGAAAAAATAAAAACAACACAATGAAAAACACCGAACATTTTTTTTGGATTTTAATTTTTCTATTTTTTTTTTGTTTTATGGAGGCATCATATGAGAATTCTTTTCACGAATTAAATTTTTAAATTTTTCAGGAGATCAGGAGGTTTAACAAATTCCAATCAGAAGAAGGTAGAAAAACTGATTCTGTTAACCCTAGATCGGACATCCTTCAGGGTACAAAATTCATTTGGAAAAACAGAGGCCTAACTCGGAATAACAAAAAGGATAAGAAGATCCAATCAAGGCTTGTTAACAACTAAAATATCTCATAAATAATAAACCAAAATAATTTTTCTCAATCATGGAAATTGAAATCAAATCTTTGGACGTATCACATAATCAATGAGTTTTCTAAGTTTTAAGAGTTTTACCAAAGAGATGATAGCTTGCATTTAGTGGGCTAATTTTATGCCTCTTGTCACATTTATTGGCTCTTTGAGCATCTTTTGATTTTTGATACACTTTTGTGTTTATAGATTTCTTTTCAATTTGGCTTCATTGATCTCTTTCCTTTTTAACTCTTGCAAGCTAAAAACTCTTTAATATACTCTTAAAGAAAAATACTTAGTTGTGAGTATATCCTCCAAATATTAGAGAATAGGAGCTCTCTCTCTAACATAGGGAAGAACAATCCACAACACAAAATCAAAATCACGTGATAACTGCAATGGTAAGATTTCAAAAGCTTGAATAATATCTAAGAATTTTGACTATTATGCATAAGATAATTTAATGTAGCAAGATAAGAAAGAGATCTTAAAAAGCCATTGGGTGCCACTAAACAAAGTCAGAAGAAGGGAAAAACATCAACAGTTTACTCCCTTTAACCAATTTAGAAAAGCTAAACCCTATCTCCAAAACTCCAATATTTAAAAGCTTGAGAAGTTTCATCATATGGAAGGCCAAAAATAAAGACCAATGTGAAAAACAAAAAAAAAACTCATAAAACTAAAATAAAAAATAAACTAAAAACAACACAAAGTGAGCACAAAAACTAGCACAAACAAATAAAATAAAAGACACACAAAAGCTAAAGATTTCAAGCAAGTGATAAAGCAACGGATTTAAGCAATTGAGCTGCAAGCCTACTTATGTCCAGTTATCTTATGCTCCCGCGAGGTCTTTGGTGAGAGCACACCTGCAAAACTCAACAACAGTCGGTTTTAGGAACCCAAACAGGTTTGGGCTCCTTCTTAGGAAATGTAGAGTGCAATGCAGATGTGGTATGCTTTGAATCATGCATCTTAGGTCTCCACACCCAATGTGTACTACGGTGAACTGTGCAAGTGTGTGAGATGTGTCCTAGCATGCCACAAGAAAAACATTGAACTCCAGGAAAAGGTTTTCTTAAATGGTTTGGGTAAAAATGCCTCTTCCTAGGTTTTGGCTTTTGATTAGAAGTTGGTGTCATCCTAGCTTTCTTACATGTTTCCAAATCATTTTGAATTCTCAAGTTAGTTCTTTTTAATGCATCATTCTCAATTCTCAAATTTTTCTCAATCTCTTTAGATTTTTTAAGATCATCCTTAAGTGAGGTATGTGAAGCTTTTAATGCATTACTTTTATCAACTAATTCCAAATGCTCCTTGTTTAATTCATCAAATTCATCAAGGAGAGCCATATGATTTGAATCAATCGTTGCATGATCTTTGAGAAAAACTTCATGCTCTTTTTGTAGATTTGAATGTTCTAATTTTAGGCTAGCATGAGTTTTCTTAAGTTTTTTGTATGATGTATGGATTTTTTCACAAATTTCAAATAATTTATCATAGGTTGGTTTACATACCTCTTCCTCATCACTTTGATTTTCTCCCATGAAACACAAGTTTGTAGTCTCTTCCTCTGGTTCAGTCTCAGAGGAATCAGTTCCAGATTCTGCCCAAAAGCCTCTTTGTATTTTTATTTTCTCCTTCCTAGACTTAGCTTTCTCCTTACCTTTTTCCTTTTCTTTGCTTGAATGATCTTGAAGTGTAGGACAATCGGCTCTTACATGTCCAGGTTTCCTGCATTCAAAACAAACAACATCAGAAGATCCTTTAATATGTTTATGATCTTTACCTTTTCTCCAACTTTGATGATTCTTTTGTTTCTTCCTTAGAAAGCTTTTGAATTGCCTTGTGATGAAGGCAACTCCATCGCTTTCAGACCCGGAAGATTCAGAATCCGATTTGTGTGCCTTCAATGCAATTGTTTTCTCTTTTTTCTTCTCACTTGCATCAAGATTTCTTTGTTTCACCCCTTACTCATAAGCAATGAGTGAGCCAAGCAAGTTATCAATAGAATAGGTGTTCAAATCTTTAGATTCAGTGATGGCAGTAATTTTTGCATCATAAGACGAAGGCAAGCATCTCAAAACCTTGTTAACTTTTTCATAGTTCAAAAGTTCTTTTCCTAGTGCATGCAATGAAGTAGCAATCAGAGTAAACCTTGTGTACATGTCAGAAATCGATTCATGAGGTTTCATACGAAAAAGTTCGTAGTCATGCAAGAGAATATTTAAACGGGATTGTTTAACTTCATTAGTGCCTTCATAAGTAATACACAATTTATCCCAAATTTCTTTACCAGTTTTGCAAGTTGAAACACGCATGTAATCCTCAGATTTCAAAGCACAGAAAAAATAATTCAAACATTTCGCATTTAATTGAGCTAAATCTCATTCATCAAAAGTCCATTCGGTAAAAGCAACTTCAGTTTTAAAACCATTAATTTCACGAGAAGGTGGAGAATAACCTTCTTGAATAAGCATCCACATGCGATAATCAGTAGATTATAAAAAAGTTGACATGCGAGTTTTCCAAAAATCAAAAGGTAGGTTATCGAATAGAGGAGGTCGGGTAATAGAATACCCTTCCGTAGTGTTGCGATTCCCAAAGTTAGACATGGATCAAATTCAAAAAGTTTTCAAACTTTAATTTTCGAATGAAGCTCTGATACCACTTGAAAGTTCGATGGGGATATTAAGCCCTATGAACTTAGTCCCAAACTAACCAAGAGGGGGGTGAATTGGTATTTAAAAAACTTCTTTTTACAAAGAAAGAAAATTGCATAAATCAAATCACACCACAAAAATAAATGCGGAATTTAAAAGTGCGAAAGCAAGAAAAGGAACACAGAAATTTATAGTGGTTCGGTCGACTTGACCTACGTCCACTCCTTGGAGGCACCCTCCAAGTATTGCACTACAAAAAAGTGACTCTCCTTTAGCCCCCACGGCTAGGCGGATAAACCCTCACAAGAACCTCCTTTTTGCCACCCCGGCAAGGCAGAGAACCTTTCTCCTTTTGCTTCCTCCTTAAGCTGGCAGAGAACCAAAACCAAAAGCAAAACTCCTTACCTCTACCAGCCTTTCCACGGACGAGAAACTCTAGTCGAAGACGACGCAGAGTGATCCTTGAAGCAACCCTTGTGAATCCCCTCACAAGCTCCCCCTCACAAGATCCTCTCTCTCTCCTCTCTCTCTTTCTCTCCTCAAGGTCTTCTCAGGTCAAGGTAGCAGCCAAAGGTTCTTAAAAATGTTGAACAAAAGCTCTTAAATAGAAGAGATTCAAAAGAGCTCATTAATTGCAAGTTGCCGACAATATCGTCCAGGCCGATATGGACATCGGCCTGGCCGATCAGTACAAATCAATGAAGATCAGCCAGAGCATCGCCCTGGATGGAAAACAGGACGATTGAAAATTGGCTTGATCGTCTGGGCCGATAGCACGATCGTCCTGGCCGATCAGTTCAAATCAGAGGAAAATCATCCTGACAATAGCCTTGGATACGGGCTGGCCGATATTGATCGTCCTGAAGTAACTTAAGGTTTTTGACTGGATCGTCCCGGCCGATCCTGCGATCGTCCAGGACAATCTGATCGTATCAATCATCCTTAATTACTCCCTTGATTTCCTGAATAATTATGGCATAATTTGTGAATTTCGTCCAGGCCGATCATAGGATCGTCCTGGCCGATAATTTAAAGATACATTATACCATACTTGACAATGGCGGCTACTTCTTTCTTTTTTGAGCTTATCGTCCTGGCCGATACACGTATCGTCCAGGACGATCTGGTAATGTCGGCTGCCTTAATTAAGAATCCTTAATTAGAATTTTTGTTTTAAGCTGATCGTCCAGGCCGATCAAAGAAATCGTCCAGGCCGATCAAAGAAATCGTCCTGGCCGATATGAGTAAAAACAGAAATTCTAAGTCTCTCAAGTGTGTGTGTGAAGGGTTACATAGCATCAGTCTCTTTGACTATTACAAGTAGACTCAAAAGGTGAAAATCAAACGTACAGACTGAATCAACCTTAAACCTACGCATTCCTGAACTTGGCTCCTTTTTGATTGTCCGATCTTCGATTCCTGAAAAGTTAGAAGCAACAAGCAATCCAAGAGAAACAGTGTTTGTCAATCATCAAAATATAAGACATGAAAAATAGATTTGCAACAGAAGGTACCTCTGGTGGAATCTTGATTTTGTGGGATAGGAATAAGGTGTATTTTGAGGTTGTGGATCATTCTTCTCAAGTTGTCATTGGAGTGCTTGAAGCTCCTTTGATTGGTTCTTGGAATGTGGCTACTGTGTATGCAAATAAGGACTATAGTGTGAGGAGAAGTTTATGGGAGATGCTTGAGAGGTTTGTTGTGGGAAATAAACCTTCAGTGGTTGGTGGAGACTTCAATTGTATATTATCCAAAGATGATAAGAAAGGAGGCAAGAGGTTCCTTTCTTCCAAAGGGCCTCAGGAGATGAAGTTGTTTATGACTAACAATGATTTTCATGATGTAGCTACTATCGGTCCTAGATACACTTGGTGTAATAACAAAGAAGGTGCTCTGAGAATTTGGGAAAGACTAGACAGGTGCTTGTTGAATGTGACAGCTCTACAAAAGATTCCTTTGGCATGTGTTAGACATTTTGCAAGGGTGGCATCTGATCATAGTCCAATTGCCTTCAAGGTGTTGGAGGCTCAGTACAACTCTACATTTTTCATATTTGATGAGACTTGGAAGTCTTATCCAGCAGCCTAGAGAATTATTTCAAATTCTTGGAGAAAATTTGATCATGGTAATGATATGGATGTCTTGCAGAGGAAGCTAAGAAGATCATTGAGAGCCTTATTCTTCTGGAGCAAGAACAAATGTAAGAGCTTTAATCTGTTGTAAAAAGACTAAAAGAAAGAGATTTTGGATCTACAGTTGGAAAAAGCTTAAGAAGGTGGCTTGATGGTTGAAAGGCTTAACCTACTCAGAATCAAAGTGCATGTTCTTAATGGAACTTTAGGAAGATTATCAACTAGGTGGAACCAAAGAGCTAAGGTGAGATGGCATGAAGAAGGTGATGTTAATTCAAATTTCTTCCACAAGTTTGCTTCAACTAAAAGGAATGGGAACCTTATAAGACAAATTAGGGATGAAGATAACATCTTAGTGGACAACTTTGAGCAGATTTTATCTCTCTTTCAAAAATTCTTTGTCAATAAATGGAAATCTAGATCTTGCATCCTGACGGGTTGGCCTATTTTTCCAGAGAACCAGAAGCTTAAATCAATGGATATAGAGTTTCTGATTGGAGATTTTACTCAGGAAGAATTAAAAATTATGATTTTTTAGCAAGATAGGAATAAATCTCCTAGGTTGGATGGGATCACACCTTCATTTTTTCAATTCTTTTGGAGCATTGTGAGAGAATCATCTTGGAAAGCTGTTGACAATTTCTTTAAAACTAGTTCCATAAAGGATGAATGGAAAGATTATTTGATTGTGTTAATCCCCAAGGTAAGGAATCCTACTGTGCCATCAAAGTTCAGACCTATTAGCCTATGTCAAACCACTTATAAGTTGGTCACAACTATGTTGGTTAATAGAATTAAATTTTGTATCTCCAAGATCATTTTGGAAGAGAAAGTTGCTTTTATCCTGGGTAGATCAATGTCTGAACATTGTCTACTTGCTTAAGAGATCTTCAACAAATTTAGGATCTCAAGGGATAAGAAGGGGTTGATGGCTGTGAAATTAGACATGGAACAAGCTTTCAATAGCATGGGTTGGCCAACCTTGTATCAAGTGCTAAAAGTTTATGGATTTCCTTTATCTTTTTGTAAGCTTATTATGGAATGTGTCATGAATGTTAATTTTTCTTTCATTTTAAATGGAAGACTTTCTAATTGGATTAAAGCTGAGAGTGGATTTTTCCATGGTTGCCCATTATCTCCTTACTTATTCATCATGTGTTCTCAGCTTTTATCACATACAATTAATCAAAGAGGGCTGCAATTGGGAGTTAAACTTTCACCCAAAGCTCAAAAAATTACACACCTATTATATGCGGATGATGTGTTTATTTTTTTCTGAGCTTCTACAAGATCTGCTCAAGAGGTGAAGGCCATTGTGGCAGATTTCTGTAGGTGGATAGGGCAGAGAGTTAATGACTCCAAATCTCTGATTTTATTTGGCAAAGCTATGAAGCATCCAATGAAGAATCAAATAAGGAAGAAATGGGTTTTAAGGTGGTTAAGGAGCTTCTTTATTTGGGTGTTAAAGTAGCTTTAAGAAAATTAAGAAGACATGGTTATCAATGTATGATTGACCACATATTGGAAAGACTTAATGCTTGGAGTAGCAAGCATTTATCTATGGCTGGTAAGATCACCCTTATTAAATCCTCCCTTTTATTGCTTCCAAGCTTCTTATGAACTCATTCTTTGGTTCCAAAGAAAGTCTTATATCAAGTTGATCAATTTTACAAAGAGTTTATTTGGCACAAAGGCATTGGTAGAAAGGGTTTACATTATGTTGCTTGGGATGTATTATGCAAACTGAAAGCAGATGGTGGTTTAGGATTACATTCTGATGTTCAACATGTGGGGCCTCTTAGATCAAGGTTAGCATGGAGATGTATCCAATATCCAGGGAATTTGTTGCATTAGAACATTATTATTAAATATGGTGATAATATCTTGAGTGGAGAAAGGAAAATGGGAGCTTTAATGGCATGGAAGATTTTGTTAGAAGGTGGGAAGTCACTTAAACAATTATTAGATAGAGAGTTATTGATGGGAGGAAAATCCATGTTATGAAAGATATTTGGCTCTTATATATATTGCGAATCTGAGATTATGGATTAAACTTTTGATGATAGCAAACATTCATGTTTTTAGATCCACATGATCGAATACAACTCAAGCCAACTCAAGATTGGGTATATTTAGGTTGAATCAAGTCTATAATTTTTCCTTTCTTAAGTCAATTGTAAAAGTGGTTCCTGATGCTAAGTAACCTTGCACACACACACTTGAGGGATTTTATGTTTTTTTCTATTTTGAGTACATCGGCCTGGACGATGTTCATATCGGCCAGGATGATCCGACAAGAAATAGAAACCTTAATTAGGGTATCCTAGTTAAGGTAGCCATCATTAAGCACATTGTCCTGGACGATCCTTGTATCAGTCAGGATGATAGGCTCAAATCAGAAAGAATCAGCCGCCATAATCCATTTAGGTATTCTTTATTTCAGGACATCGGCCAAGCCGATATATACATCGACTTGGACGATGCAACACAATTATTCCTAAATTAATCTGGTAATTATGAAAAGCAATTAAGGCTTACGGATATGATTACATAGGCTGGGCTGATCGCATTATCGGCCGAGACGATGTCCTGGATGATTGATATCTGCCAGACTCTATTCTGGGCGATGTTCAGGATGATTGTACTCTAATTTGAACTAATTGGCCAGGACGATATTGTATCGGCTTGAACGATGTAACCAATTTTCTTATGATCGTCCCAAATCATCCCGGCTGATTGAGCTAATTTTGTACTGATCGGCCAGGACGATATTCCTATCTTCTTGGACAATAATGTTAGTTCTTGAAATTCTATTTAAAGGACCCAAATTTTCTCATGTAAAGTGACCTTTAGCTTCTGTCTTGACCTGAGAGAGCCAATAGGAGAGGGAGAGAGGTGGAGAGAGAGGGAGGAACTAGTGAGGGGGAGTTTGTGAGAGGGATTCAGAAAGGTTGCTACAAGCAAGGTTCTAAGGTGTCTTCTCCAGTCTTCATCCTTCATTATTGGGAGTTCAAGGGAGGTAAGCTTCAACAATTGGTCGAGGTTCTCTGCCTGCTTTAGGAGGAAGCAAAAGGCCTTGAGGTTCTCTGCCTGCTTCTGGAGGAAGCAAAAGGAGTCGAGGTTCTCTGCCTGCTTCAGGAGGAAATAAAAGGAGTTGGGTTCTCTACCTGCTTCAGGAAGAAGCAAAGGAGTTGGGTTCTCTGCCTGCTTCAGGAAGAAGCAAAAGGAGTTGGGTTCTCTACCTCGTCGGGGTTAGCGAAAAGGAGTTTTTATTAGGGCTTCTCTGACTTGCTGTGGGAGAAAAAGGAGAGTCACTTTTGTAGTGCAATACTCGGAGGGCACCTCCAGGGAGTGGACGTAGGTCGAGTTGACCGAACTACAATAAATCTGGTGTGATCTTTATTTATTTTGATTTCCATATTTATTTTTCTACACTTTAATTTCTGTGGTGATTTTGGTTTGTGATTGTGCTTAGATTGTAAGAAGTTTTTTTTTAAATACCAATTCACCCCCCCCCCCCTCTCGGTTAGCCTCGGGCTAGTGCTTAAGGGCTTAACATCCCTAATGAACTTTCAAGTGGTATAAGAGAGGGATTCATAAAAATTAAGTTTGAAAACTTTTTGAATTTTGATCCATGGCTAACAACGGTAATCATAATGCAACGAAAGGATATTCTATAATACGACCACCTTTGTTTGATAATCTTCCTTTTAATTTTTTTAAAACTCGCATGTCTACTTTTTTACAATCGATTGACTATCGTATGTGGATGCTTATTAAAGAAAGTTATTCTCCACCTTCTCGTGAACTTAATGGAATAAAAACTGAAGCACCTTTTACTAAATGGACTTTTGATGAAAGAGATTTAGCACAACTTAATGCAAAGTATCTGAACTATTTTTTCTGTGCTTTAAAATCTGAAGATTACATGTGTGTTTCTACTTGCTCTACTGGAAAAGAAATTTGGCATAAATTATGTATCACCTATGAAGTCACTAATGAAGTTAAGCAATCTCGTTTGAATATTTTATTATATGATTATGAACTTTTTGTATGAAATCTAATGAAATGATTTCCAAAATGTATATAAGATTTACTCAGATTGTTACTTCATTGCATGTGTTAGGAAGAGAACTTACTAACTATGAAAAAGTAAACAAAATTTTAAGATGTTTGCCTTCCTCTTTTGATGTTAAAATCACTGCAATTTTTTAGTCTAAAGATTTAAATACCTATTCGATTGATAACTTACTTGGTTCACTCATTGCTTACGAGTAAGGGGTGAACCAAAGAAATCTTGATGCAGGTGAGAGGAAGAAGGAGAAAATGGTGGCACTTAAGGCGAATAACTCGGACATTGACTCCTCCGAGTCTGAAAGCGATGATGTTGCCTTCATCATGAGGCAATTTAATAACTTTCTAAGGAAGAAGCATAAGAATCATCAGAAGTAGAATAAAGGTAAGGGTAATAAAAATTTCAAGAATTCTAATGATACAATTTGTTTTGAATGCAGGAAGCCAGGATATGTTAAAACTAATTGCCCTACACTCAAGTCTCACCCAAGCAAGAAAAAGGGTGAGGAGAAACCTAAGTTCAAGAAGGACAAGAAGAGATTCCAAAAAGCGTTCTGGGCGAATTCTGCATCAGACTCCTCTGAGACTGAATCTGAAGAGGAGACAACAAACTTGTACTTAATGACAGACAATAATCTTAGTCAAAGTGACCAAGAAGAGATTTGTGAACCAACTTATGATTAATTATTTATAATTTGTGAGCACATACATGCATCATATAAAAAACTCAAGAAAACTCATGCTAGTTTGAAATTAGAATTTTTTTAAATTTATAAAAAGAGCATGAAATTCTTCTTTAAGATCATTCTACAAATGATACTAATCACATGGCTCTACTTGATGAGTTTGATGCATTAAACAAAAAATATGATGATTTATCTGATGCTCATAATTCTTTAAAATCATCTCATGCCGATTTAGAAAAAGAATATAAAAAATTAGAAAGTCTAAAAGCTTTTGAAAATAATATTATTCATTTCATGCATCACACAAAAAGCATCTCCATAGATTAGTGCATCTTTTTCCTGGAATTAGATATTTTTCATGTGGATGCTAGGACACATAGCACATAGTTGCACCATTCATCATAGTACAAATTGGGTGTGGAGACCCAAATTGCATAATTCACTGCATAACACTCATGCATCGCATTCTTCTTTTCATAAGGAGAGACCCAAACCTGTTTGGGTTCCTAAATCTGACATTTGATGATTTTGCAGGTGTGCTCTCACCAAAGACCTCCTGAGAGCATATGATTCTTGGATAAAGGCTCGCGGCTCATAAATTGCTTAAACTTGTTGCTAAATAAAATTTTGATTTGTATGATTACTACTCTATTGTGTGTTATTATTTTCTACCTTAGTTTTTGTGTTAGCTTTTCATATTTTCTATTATAGTTACTTTTACTTTGGTTGCTTTTTGCTTTATGATATTTTCTCCTTTTTGCTTTATGATATTTTTATTCAATCTATTAACATCTCTAAATCAGTTAAAGGGAGAAATGGCGTTGATGGCTTCTTTCCCTCTAACCTCTTTTAGTGGTATAATTTTCTTTTTTAAACAAAATCCTTTCTCAAATTAACAACTGGTTTTTGAAATTAATATATTTTCTATCTTGCTACAATAATCTTCCTTATATTTATAATATTCAAAGTTTTTATATATCTTTCAAGTTAATTGAAATCTTCTCATTGCACTTATCATATAATTATTAAAGTCTTCTTTGTGGTCTATTCCTTCTTATATTAGAGAGTGAGTTTCTCTTATCTAATATCTGCAAGATCTACTCACAGCTAAAAATATTTTAAGAGTTTTTGAAAATGGATCTAGCTTGCAAAAATAAAAATAAAAAGGCCAAAGATGCTAAAAAAAAAAAGATGCGCAATAATGTCAAATTAAAAAATATACACAAAAGTGTATCAAAAATCAAAAGATGCACAAAGAGCGCCATTCAAATTGACAAGAGGCATAAAATGAGCACACAAAAGATAAGCTTACCCCTCATTCCAAACTTTTAAAATTTTAGAAGAATTCATGGATTACTTGATATTTTCAAAGGCTTGATTTCAAATTCCATAATTGAGTCAAATTGCTTTGGTATATTATTTTATAAGATATTTTCTTTGGAGCAAGTTTTGAACGAATATTTTTTTTCTAATTAGTTTATTCTGAGTTAGGTCTTTTATTTTCAAAAGATGATTTTGCCCTAAAGAAGTCCGAGCTAGGGTTAACAGGATCGGATATTCTACCATTTTTAAATTTCAACTTTGTTAACTCATTGATCTTACAAATCTTTAAAATTTAATTATTTGGAGCATTTATCATATGCATGCCTTGCTAAACTTAAAAAAAAAAACCTAATTTTTATACCTTTTTTGTGTTTTATCGTTGTTGTTCTTAATTGATTTTATTATTTTTGGGCCTTCTCTGATCATCTCAATCCTTCCTCTGAGTTCAATTTTTTTTTTTTGTCCTGACCGATACATATATCGTTCTGGACGATCTGTTCCTTTTTCATCAAAAACTCCATCTACTGAATATTCTGACTTTTCTGCTCTCATCGTCCTAGATGATCCTTTATCGTCCTGGACGATATGATCATCCTGGACGATATGATCGTCTTCTGCTACAATCATCTTGTTCATCTTGGCCGATACATTTTCATCATGGATGATACATTTATTAGTATTCGTCCTGTCCGTTACACTAGTTCATTCTGGACGATACACGTGGCACATGATTTAAAATGTTTTAAATTCAGTCGGTACGATCCATTATTAACAATCATCCTGGACGATCCACATAATCGGCCTAGATGATCTGCTTTTTCAACGGTTGTCCGGCTTGACTCCTTGGGACGATCACTTGTGTCTAATCATTTTGGATGATATCTAATCGTCCCAGACGATCAGACCGCCTTTTTCACCAATCAGACTGTGCACACTAATTGTACCGGATCGGCCTGGATGATCCTTCGATCGTCCTGGATGATACGGATGTTTCTTTAAATTGAGCCCCTTCTAGTCATTTATTTTCACTTCAATTTCTTTCTTTGGCTTTCTACTTCATGTTCCTTGTTTTTTCTTGCTAATGGCTGGCGGTAAGAGTTCTCGACACACATATGGAAGCTCCTCGAGGGGCACGCTAGACCCTCATTTTTTGAAGTAGATGATCAGGTTGCCTACCATCGTGACAAAGAATGTAGCATTTCTCTCTCCCAAACAATCAATCCAGTCCACCTCTCCTATCTGGTACTCAACCTTTTCACCTAAACCTCTCTATGATTTATTCTCACCCTCGCAGTCCCCTTTAATTCTAAACTTCTTTTTGAATTTTATGCCAACCTCTGAATCAATTCTTCCTACACTGCTCTCACCTCGTATGTGAATCGACGCTCAGTCGAGATCACATACCATGATTGTGCAGAATCGCTACAGCTTTCACCATTGGGGATAAACTGCATACCCTGATTTCTGATCCTGATTTTAACTAGGCTACGGCCAATCACTTTCTTCTCCACAATAATTCCTCCTTTCATGTTGCAGAGACTAGCTCTTTACTTAAAGATGCTAGGATGATCCAGCATGTCGTTCACACCTCTTTGATTCCCAAAGTCGGCGACCGTGTCCATATCACTCCCCTTCTTTCACTCACCACTTTTTACATAATGGCCTATCGTGAATTCAATGCAACCAACCTGATCTTTTGCTATTTCGATCATTTGACTATAATTCGAGGTCCAGGTCATAAAAGGAAGCCCAAATCTTGCTCTAGGATACATCATTGCATATGTTCTAAAATCCAAATTCAACCTTCAATATCCTGCTCCTCCTAACCTTCAACCACCCTTCTACTCAAATAGTTCTTTCAATGTCCTTCACAGTACTCATCTCCACCCCGGGGGTGACGAAGCTCAGGGGGGCGAGGAGGAGGAGGCTCCCGCTCCTCATCCTGCACCTGTTCCAGCACTCTCAACTGGATCAGTTAGTGGAGATATTTGATCAGTGGGAGACCCTCTTTGAGGCCTACATTATTGCACAGAATCAGCAACATACTGAGGACATCATCCGCATGCAGCACTAGCACGACCAGGACATAGCCTAGTTTGGATCTCAGTTTGCCATTTTAACCAGTTACTTTTCACCACCACCTCCTCCGTCTGATGATCAGGGTCCCTCATTTCTTTAGTTTTCTTTGTTATGATATTTTTCTGTAGTTTATTTTTCTTATGATTGTTTTTATTTCTATTTTCTATACTTTGTTTTTCTTATGGTTATTTTAGTTTCCTCCTCCTTTTTTTGATGTCAAAAGGGAGAGTAGTCTAATGTATCTTGTACTTTGATTCTGAAATTTAGTAAATTACTTTTTTGTTACACTATTTCCATTAAACTGCCATAACTGCTTAAACTTTTTTTATTATGTTTGCCATCATCAAAAAGGGGGTGATTGTTATGAATCTGAGATTATGGATTAGACTTTTGATGATAGCAAACATTCATGTTTTTCTACAATTGCCTTGCCTACTAACTTTTCAGGTCCACATGATCGAATGCAACTCAAGCCAGTTCAATATTGGGTAGATTTAGGTTGAGTCAAGTCTATAATTTTTTTTTTTCTTGAGTCAATTATAAAGGTGGTTCCTAATGCTAAGTAACCTTGCACACACACACTTGAGGGATTTTCTATTTTTTATGTTTTGAGTACATCAGCCTGGATGATGTTCATATCAGCTAGGACGATCCGACAAAAAATAAAAACCCTAATTAGGGCAAGCTGGTTAAGGCAGCCATTATTAAGCACATCGTCTTGGATGATCCTTTTATCGGCTAGGATGATAGTCTCAAATAAGAAAGAATCAGCCGCCATGATCAATTTAGGTATTCTTTATTTCAGGACATCGGTCAGGCTGATCTATACATCGGCATGGATGATGCAACATAATTATGTCTAAATTAATATGGTAATTATGGAAAGAAATTAAGGCTGATTGATACGATCACAAGATCAGTCGGGATGATGTCTTGGATGATTGACATCGGCCAGACTCTATTCTGGGCGATGTTTAGGATGATTGTACTCGAATTTGAACTAATCGGCCAGGACAATATTGTATCGGCTTGAACGATGTAACCAATTTTTTTCTGATAGTCCTAAATCATCCCTGTTGATTGAGCTTATTTTGTTCTGATCAGCCAGGATGATATTCCTATCATCTTGGATGATAATGTAGGTTCTTGAAATTTTATTTAAATGACCCAAATTTTCTCATGTAAAGTAACCTTTAGCTGCTGTTTTGACCTGAGAGAGCCAAGAGGAGAGGGAGAGAGAGGGAGGAACTTGTGAGGGGGATTTTGTGAGAGGGATTCATAAAGGTTGCTCCAAGTAAGGTTCCAAGGCATCTTCTCCAGTCTTTATCCTTCATTATTGGGGGTTCAAGGAAGGTAAGATTCAGCAATTAGTCGAGGTTCTCTGCCTGCTTCAGGAGGAAGCCAAAGGAGTCGAGGTTCTCTGCTTGCTTCAGGAGAAAGAAAAAGGAGTCGAGGTTCTCTTCCTGCTTCAGAAGGAAGCAAAAGGAGTTGGGTTCTCTGCCTGCTTTAGGAGAAAGCAAAAGGAGTTGGGTTCTATGCCTCACCAGGGGTTGGCGGAAAGGAGTTTTTGTGAGAGATTTTCCGCCTTACTGTAGGAGCAAAAGGAGAGTCACTTTTGTAGTGCAATACTCGGAGGGCGCCTCCGGGAAGTGGACATAGGTCGAGTTGACTGAACCACAATAAATCTGGTGTGATCTTTCTTTGTTTTGATTTCTGTATTTATTTTTTCACACTTTAATTTCTATGGTGATTTTAGTTTGTGATTGTGCTTTGATTATAAGAAGTTTTTTTTTTTAAATACTAATTCACCCCTCCCCCCACCTTTTGGTTTGCCTCGGGGCTAGTTCTTAAGGGCTTAACATCCCTAATAAACTTTCAAGATAGGTGCTTCAACACTTGGCCTACTCTAGCTGATTGTGTGGGGCTGGAGAATATGAAGCTAAATCATTTCATTACTCCAAACTACATTTGGAATGTGAAGTTGCTAAAGCAACTTTTCAATGATGAACTTATTATGTTGATTTTCCAGGTCCCTCTTGATCATGAGTCTGATATGGATTATTTGGAAACTATGTATCGCCATACTGGGAGATCTATCACTGCTTTGGATTAAGACGAATCGATGAAGAGGTGGTCTTAGGAGGAAGACTACGAGTTTGTTAGATGGTTAAAAAGTCTAAAGCTTAACACGAGAGTGGAGCTTTTTTGGTGGAGGATGAGTAAGTTTGCTATTCCTACATATGAGTTTCTTAAGTATGGAAGGCTAAGTCTTAATGACTTATGTCCAAGAGGATGTCAAGAAGTAGAAAGCTATGCTCATATTGTGGTTCATTGAAAATTCATGAAGGAGATCATTCTCAAGATGAGAGAATGGGGATTCTACATTACCATTTTTCATTCATTGGAAAATTGTTTGAAAGAGCTTAGAGGACATTCCTTTAATGGTGAAAATCTACTTCACAGTAGTTTTTCTTTCTTGGAAAAATTGAAATGATCTAGTATATGGGAATACCACCCCCTCTAGTGCAATGGTTACAGAATTTGTATCCAAATCTTGATAGTTGGGGTGTTATTCTCCTAAGGGAGTTTACTAAAGTTTGGCACCCTCCACCGTTAGGTTGGATCAAAATAAATGTGGATGCTTCATTATTAGAATCTAATCAAGCTGGGATTGGAGGTGTGTTTAGGGATCATAAAGGGAGGTTGTTATTGGCATTTGGGAAAAAAAAACTTCATTGGGATGTGTCACAAGTTGAGTTGGAGGCTGTTTTGATGATAAAGGATTTCATACAACCTTGGATGATGGATAGTAAAGGAGTTATTATTGAAGGAGACAACATAAATATTATCAATTTTATTCAAGATTCTTTGAAGAAGTTGAAGTTGCATTTCAACAACAAGAGTACTAAGGATTTTTTATTTCTAAATGATTTCAAAAAAGTCTTTTTTAATCATGTTCATAGAGAATGTAATAAGGTAACTGATGTTTGCGCTACTTTGGCTTTAAAAGATAGTTTTTGTTTTAATAGTTTCTCTTTTTCCAATATTCCTTCTAATTTGTCTAGTTTGTTAAAGAAGGAATGTGAGGTTTTTATTTTCTTGTAATTAGTTCTCTCTTTAATGCAATTTGCAATTTCTCCAAAAAAAAAAGAGTTACCAATAAATATCTCAGAATTTTTTTAACTACTATAATACGTGATTCCTTTGAATCAGATTCAAATCTACCACACAAATAAACAGTGAACATGATATATGGTTTACTAGCAGTCAAGTAAAGTAATGATTCAATTATTCCTCTAAATTTTTTTTTATCAATAGATTTTCCCTTAGAGTAATATCTAATTGCACTAACTCATTGGTGTAGTCATTGGTTTAGCATTATCCATTTTATATGTTTTGAGGATATCCTTAATATACTTTGACTAACTAATAAATATTCCTTCCTCATTATATTTTATGCTAAAACTAAGAAAATATCTCAAATCCCCAACAAACACATTTCAAATTCACTACTCATTATTTTTGAAAAATCATTATAAAGATTTTTATTTATAGATCCAAACAAGACATCATCAATATATATTTGAACAATGAGTTATCATCTCCTATTCTTTTCAAAAAGAGAGTGGTGTCCACACTTTCTTTCATAAATGATCTCTCTAATAGGAAAGTACTTAACCTCTCATACCAAGCCCTAGGTACTTATTTAGTCCGTATAATTCCTTTTTAAATTTAAACATGTAATTAGGGAATTTAGAATTTTTAAAACCTGGAGATTGTTCAACAAAAATATCCTCTTATATTACTCTATTAAGAAAGGCACTTTTAACATTTATTTTATATAATTTAGAATAATTAAAATAGGGAAAAGTTAATAAATTTCTAATTGCTTCAAGTTTGGCTACACGTTTCTTCAAAATCAATCCCTTCTATTTGATCATACCCCTTGACTACCAATCTTTCCATGTTTCTAATCACAACACCGAAATCATTCATTTTATTTTTGAATACCTAATTAGTTCTAACAATACTTTTATTTATATTAGTGGGTTCAATCATTAATATAAAGGTAGAATTATTCATTTTCTTGCTAAGTCCATATCTAATTTTAACATCATCACTAGGTTCACCTAAAATCAATTTCTTAAGGTGATTCTTAGAAAATCTTCATTCTCTAGGCAAAGGGTTTTAAGTTCTAACCTTATCTTCCAAATTTATTTTTTCAATTCCTTGGGATATATTTTCAATATGATCATCTTCCAATCTTGGCTCTTCCAAAATGCCAGATTCATCAAAACATGTGTGGTCTCCTCAACTACCAAATATCTCTTGTTAAAAACTCTATAGGATTTTCCAACACTAGAATATCCAAGAAAAATTTCATCATCAGATTTATGATTAAATTTTCTTAAAAGAGTTTTACCATTATTGTAAATGAACACCTTGCATCCAAAAACATGCAAATAAGAGAGATTAGGTGTTCTTCCCTTAAGAGGTTCATAGGGTGTTTTATTTAATTTGGATCTAATGTTCACCCTATTCAGAACATAACATATCATACTATCTGCTTCAACCCAAAAATATTTCAGAAGTGAATATTCTTCTAATATGGCTCTAGCAGCTTCTATAAATATTTTGTTATTTCTTTTGACAACTGCATTCTGCTAAGGGGTCCTAGGTGCTGAAAAATTGTGATCAACTTCATATGCTTTACAAAAATCTTCAAATTTATCATTTTTAAATTCTTCTCCATGATCACTTTGAATTAATAAAATCTTGCATCCTAGCTTTCTTTGAATCCATATAAAAAAACTGCTAAATTCCACAAATGATTCATTCTTATTAAATAAAAATTTAACCTAAGTGAATCTTGAAAAATCATCAATTATTACCAATCCAAATACTTTACCTCCTAAACTTATAGTGCAAATTGGTCCAAAAAGATCTATAAGAATGACTTCCAGTAGTTTGTTAGTTTTAAGATCTTTAATGGAATGAAAAGAGGATTTCACCTCTTTTCCTAATTGACATGCATCACACAGGCGATCCTTAGTGAAGTTTAGTTTTAGGTATTCTTGTAACCAACTTTTTTTAGGTAATCTTCCTAAGGTTTTTCATGCTTGTGTGGCAAGGTCTTCTATGCCATAACAAAGATTCATCAGAAATTATTTTGAGAAAAAAAGTACTATAAGATTTACAAAAATTTTAAGTCAAGTATATATATATTATTTACCCTATTTCTATGCAATACATCAATTCCATTCTGGCTTATTATGCATCTTATGGGAAAAATTTTACACTATAACCTTTATCATATAGTTGACTAATACTAAACATGTTAAACTTTGAGCCTTCTACCAATACAACATTTTCAATGAAAAAATTGTTCAAAGTATACTATAACCCAAATAAGTTTAGGTCTTCTCTTGGCAATAAAAATCTAGATGCATGTTTGATATGCAATATTTTATGCATCTTAGGTCTCCACACTAAATGGGTTTTATTATGAATAGTACAAGTGAGTGAGATATGCCCAATCAATCCATAAGAAAAACACTTCACTCTAGGAAAAGAATTTATCAATCTACTTGAGTTATAATATCATTTCCTAGGTTTTAGAGTTTTAGGCTTCTAATCAGGATTAGAAAAATCTTCAAGTGCAGGGGGTATCATTTTCCTCAAGAGTTTTTATTTTCTCTCTAAAATATGAGTTAGCACTTTCTAAAACTGAATTATCAACTTTCAAATAATACTCTGTACTATCAGATTCATCCATAAATGTTTTAAAATCATTTTCAAGTTTAGTGTGCGATAATTTCAATAATTTATGTTTTTTGTTCAAATTAGCAAACTCGTCCAATAATTTTATGTGGTTTCTATCAATCAATGTATCAATCAATGTGTGATCATTCCTAAGGATTTCATGCTCTTTTTGTAAGTTTAAAAATTCTAAATTTAACATAGCATGCAATTTTTTGAGTTTTCTATAAGAAGTATGAATTTTTTTCAAAAACATCAAATAACTTATTGTATGTTAAGTTACATACCTCTTCTTGATCTGTTTGATCAAGTTTTTCTGTCATTAAACACAAGTTTGTGACTTCCTCATCTTCTTTTATTTATTAGGAATCTAATGTTGAGTCCACCCAAAATGCTCTTCGCAATATCTTCTTTTCCTTCCTTATATTAGTTTTCTCTTGAACCTTCTCTTTGCTAAGATTAGCTTTGAGATTTGGGCATTCAGATTTGATGTGTCTAGGCTTCCTAAATTCATAACAAATTACATCATTAGAAGCTTTTGCATTTTTGTGGAAATTACCCTTATTCCAATGCTGACGTCTCCTTTACTTCCTCTTAAGGAAACTTCTGAATTGCCTTGTCATTAAGGAAATATCATCTCCATCCTCAGGCTAAGATTAATCATTATTTGAGTCATCTACTTTTAATGCAATGTTTTTCTCCTTCTTTTTATCTCCTGTATCAATCTGTCTTTGAGTAACTCCCTGCTCGTAAGCAATTAGTGATCCAAGAATATTGTCAATTGAATAAACATTTAAATCTTTTGATTCTTTTATAGTAGTTATCTTTGCAGCATAAGAAGTTGGCAAATAACGAAGATTTTTTTTTTACTTTTTTAGCATTTATTAGTTCCCTACCTAAAACATGAAATGAGGTTACTATTTGTGTGAAACGAGTATACATGTTAGTGATTGATTCATCCAGTTTCATGCAAAACATTTCATAATCATGTAGTAGAATGTTCAATCTAGATTATTTCACCTCATCAGTTCCTTTATATGTAATAAAAAACCTATCCAAATTTTTTTTCCAGTTCTATAGGTTGAGACATGCATAAAGTCTTCAAATTTAAGTGCACAGAAAAAACTGTTTAAATATTTAGCATTTAACTATTCTAAGATCCACTATGTGAAGAGTGGCGAGTGGGCCTGATGAGTGATGAGTGAGTCTATTGAGTGATGTATGGAGAGTGGTGAGGAGGATCATGAGTCTATCAAGTTCTTAAAAAATTTGGAGAGTCCCTAGAGAATTCTTGGAGTGTATCTTAAGCATGACAATGCACTTTTAACCTTCCTCATCTCATGGCAAATTAAGCTTGATTGAGCTAGGCTATTAGCATCTTCCAATATACATATAGTTCTCCAATTTTCTTGTATCTTTGGAGAGTGTCCTTACAAAAGGAGAAAAGAATTAATATAATGAGGTAAAAAAGATGATGAGCAAAGAACATAAGATAGCTTTCTAAGTTAAGGAATATTTCAAGTGTCATTTGACTTTAATTGAGACCTAAGATGGGCCTGCTGAGTGAGCTTGATAATTGAGCCCATCGAGTGAAGAGTGGCGAGTGAATAGTATCTCTTTCTGAGTGATTTGAGATTATTCCCTTTCGACATATCCTCTCCATAGAGGGGAGACCCATGTTAAAAATAAAAAATGTAACTTTATTAAGTATAGACTATATATCTACTTTGAGGTTGTAGATCTCCTACAAGTTATTTACCTAAGGGCTTTAGCTTACTTGCAGGGAGTTCTCTCATAGATTTTAAAACTTATTTTTAATCTGACATCACTCTAATCTCTAACTCAAGTTAGCCTACCATATTTATGATTAGCTCAAGTGCTCTCCTTTTAGGATATTAATTACTCTAATGTTGATCTTAGTCATCAATATATCAACTCTTTAACTCAAAGCTAGCCAAAAAGTTAAGTATTTTTTTATTTGACAAGCAAATTTTGGCATTTTTGATGTTCTTGTTGTGAACTAATTTATCAAAAATAATTTCATCCTAAATAAAGTATAATATACTCATAATATTCACCATCAATAGTGAGCACAAACTGATGATTTAAGGAATCTAGGACAAGAGGAGGAGGTTGTGTGAATGTGCAAGGAGACCAAAAGATTTATAGAATATTTATAGCAATCAAGATTTATAGCAATCAAGATCATGAAATAAAATAAATACAAAAATATTTAAATCTAGAATAATACCTTTAGTTAATGAAATTTTCATTTTAAAAGTATTTTTTTCCAATGCAAATTATAAATGCCAATGTCTTTCTTTCATTTAATTTCTTAAAAGTTTTTCTTGGAAGATTTTTATATTTTGAATGTACTAGTATCTTATCACCTAATTTGAATTTCAGTTTTGTTTCATTTTAAACTAATAATTTTGAAAAATAACATATTAAACAAATTATTAAAATAATATTATTTAAATAATGAAAAATGCTAAAATATCAACATATGCCCTAATAGATTTAATAATGATTTACCCTAAATTTTTAGATGACAATAATATGATAAAATTTAATGGCTGACAGGCCACATAAATATGATATATTAATATCGACAAATAACTTTTTTAAAGAAAACTAATTCCAATAACTTAAATATCATTTATGATGACTATATTATAATTTGAGGTTCATAAAGAGACTTTTAAATTTCAAAATTCTTTTGAGGTATCCATCATCGATAAATTCATTAAGATATAAATGCAAAAAAAAAAAAATTATAATTTTTTTGATGAATTATGACTAATTGATACCTGTATTATCTAATGAAAGAATTGATTTGGAAGGTGCTATTTGACCAAATCTTGTAAGGGTACTAAGTTTCTTTTTTCTTTATGTTATAAATAAGACTCATGAGGTGGGTAATTTTGCAATAAATGATTGAATAAAATTTATGTTTTTTTTTCTAATACTTATGAGTTATTATATGCTCATTATTTTAGCACTTTGCAAAATATTGATGAAAAGTTCTAAGAGATTTTTCTCTTTATACCAATATGAGTCATGGATCTAAATATTTGTGAATTCATCTTTAATTCTTTCATTTAAATTGATTTTAAGTTTAGTAACTACCAATTTGTGGTGGTGTGAATCTTAATGGTTGCAAATTTATATTCACTTCTAAAATTTTTATTGAATGTTAAATTTTGATGATTTTTATTATCATTTAAAAAATATACGTACGCCCAAATTTTACATCAAAAGAAACTATTTTGTATCCGAAATAAGAGTTGGAAAACACTAAATTGTGATATTTTATATGTTTCTTTATGCACCTCCTAAATTTCTATTAGTAAGCTCTAAATAGTAAATTTTGAATCAATTTATATGTCAAAGCCAATATATGCATTTAGATAAACCAGATTGAAGTTCATGTATCTGATTTTGATCTGTTGGTTAAAAATTCAAACTATCAATCAAGAAATTTTGAGTTTAAAACTTAAAATATATAATGCATATAAATTTATCTTAATTAGCTTAAATATCCCCTTTAAAAAAGAACAATCTACTGAAATATAGGCGGCAATATTAATACGTCGTCCGGTCGGAGGCAAATTCCCGCCAAAAAACGAGTTGTACCGAGCAAATAAGCAATACCAAACAATAACGAAGAATACCATCATTTGAAGACCCAATACCGAGTTATACCGGGCTTTACCGAGCAAATACCGAGTTATACCAAAGTTGTACTGAGTTTTTCCCATAAAAACTCGGTACAACTCGGTATTTCTCGGTGCAGCTCGGTATAACTCAGTATTGGTCTTCAGAGAACAGTATTCCTCATTATTATCAAATAATACCTAGTTGTACCAAGCAAATACCTAATTTTTTGATGGGAAATTGCCTCCGACCGGACGTTCCTCTACGTCCTTGCACCGGACGTAATAAAAGTTCCAATAGAAGAGGATAGTTTGTTGGTGCACAGCTGAGCTCAATGAGTTGTTTCTCCCCTTTTCTTAGCTTCTGTTGTATTTTTTTTTTTTAATCATTTTATTTTCTTGTGGTAATTTGGCTACGAATTTTTGCCAAGAATATAAATTAAAAAACTGAATATAAAAAAATAGAGGTAACATTTGCCCCAAAAGCTAGTCTTCAGAAATAATTAAACGACATACATTTTCCACATTACAATTATAAACTAATCGGCAAGAATTTGTTAAATGAAAGAACAATAATTAGTCATTCTCAAAGAGACTAACGCATAAAATAAATAAATTTGTTGACACGAGTAATGCATAACTAGATACAGCTCTCTATTAAGGTTTGATGACCACATAGACCAATACTTTCTCTGTAAATTGCTAAAATAAATCTTGTCAAAAAGGAATCGTTGAAGGAAGCGTTGAAGGAATCATCGAGTCATCGGCTCTCATTTCAGCATCTAGTTACAGGAGCTTCAAAATTATGCAAATCAGTACTCAATTAGTACTCAAGCTTAATCAGTACTCAGCTTACGGCTAGGAAGTAATGCCACACATTTAATAAACAAAAAGAATATGGAGGTTTTCAACAATGATCCATGCTACATTACTATCATATGTAAAATAAAGGGGCATCCGAACCTTCACGTTCAGAAATGATGATCATCTTTCTCTTACGGCAACAAATAAGAATCTTACCATCTTCATTTCAGAAGAATAATGATAGCTGAAGCTTCGGAGATGCATTTACGGGGCCCTTTCAAATGGAGATGTGTCTTCATAGCATATATCCCAGACAGCTGCAATGGCATCTTTGGCAGCAGCTTCCGAGCAGTATGGATTATTTTTGACAGACTTCAGAGCTCGCCTTCTTACACACTCCTTCAAATGACCCAAATGGATACCAGATCGAAGGAAAAAAAAAAAGCAATTAGAAAATCAGCCAAGGCAAGGCGACTGGCATCCACATAAATTATTTAAAAGCAGGGGACTTTTAGTATAAAAAGAAAGCAACATATAACTAAGGTTTTGTTTGGGACGGCTTTCTTACCGCTTCTTCTAGTACAAAATTTTTATACTAAAAAGCTGTTTTAAGAAGCAAGAAAAAAGCCGTTCCCAACGAAATCTAAATTCGAGACTCAACTCAATAACAATGACTGCGAGTGCAAACACTCATGTAAGTGCAACCAGAATCCATGTACCCTGAGCGAAAAAGAACTCACTTGCTCATGACCTCGTATTTTCATGAAGCCTCGCAGCATTTCCCGCTTATAGTGACAATCTCCACTTAGATGGTTGGCCCTGATCTGCATCATAGCAATGCAGCAGCTCGTTAGCAATTAAAAGTAAGGCAACTGGTGGTCAGATCCTATAACCTTAATATATTAAAAAGCAAAGATAAAAGCAACATTTGGTTAAAAAATGCCTACTAAAAAAAAACAGTCATGGATTACCTCAGAGCAAGCATGATGAGCACAATTTTTCCAATCCATGTTCTTAGCACGACAATCATCATAAGCATGAATAAGTTCATGTATTAGAACTTGATTTATCTCATCTTGGTAAGACAATTGATTACAACACACAGTAATCTGATAAGACAGGAAAAAAAGTGTAAGCTTGCAGAAAAGAGGAAAAAAAACATGTATTCCTGAGTCTATCAATGAATATTCAGAATATCATAGCAGTTAAAATTGCAGTAACTCACATCCTAGCAAAAATAAAGTGCATATACACATCAATCACCATGCTTCTTCAGGTAGCATTTTCCACCAAGATATTATGGATTGCATGCAAATCCCAGCAAAAAATGTCCGCCTCACCGCTACATTAGTGCAGCCTAAGGAGCCCCACACGGTATTTCCTCACTAGATTACCTTTAGAATAGTAAAATTGTGATTCATTAAGAGTTCACATTAAAGTGTTTCGAGGAACTTTGTTCCTAAAGTGAGTTGCATTAAATAGAGTTATAACGGCAAATGTTGGTTTTGCAGTAATTCTCTTATGTACTCAACAGAAAAAAAAAAAAAAAGGGGGGGGGGGGGGGGGGGGGGGGGGGGGGTTCTTTTGTCCACCCTCAAATTATTTTTCCATTAATTATTATTAGATTTTAATTTTTTATATAGCTTAGAATTTTGTAATTGCATATACCTAATTTTTAAATAAAAAAATGAGCATCTCATCATTTATAATAATGAATATAATAAAACTCAGATGGGTTATTTTCTTATAAGAAAAATAGATCGTTTAGATTACAAAAATTATAAAATTATTCCGAGCGAAAGTTTATGTACCCAACATCGTTTAGTAATTTTGGATTTTAAGATGAACAGTAGAATATAAAATATAAAGTAGAACATCGTTCTAGTATTAGATGGAGGCATTTAATAAATATTCATAATTTTATTTTTGAGAAAAAGTTTCTAGATCTTAAGATTTTATCTGTGCAAAAAACGTAAATGAAATATGGAAAAAAATAACAAGCGATATTAAAAATGTTACAAAAAATATGCTTAGAGTTTTAAAGAAAAAAACTCTTAATAGTAAAAATAGTTGGTGGTGTAATCAAAATGTGCATGAAAAGATAAAAAAATGAAAAGCTTTATTATAAAAAAAAAAAAGGTTTATATGTAAAAACTCTAATAATTGTGAAAGATATAAAGAGACCCGCAGGAGTCTATTTTATCCACCATCAAATTACTTTTTTTATTAATTCATTATTATTAAATTTTGATATATCTTATAATTTTGTAATTGCTGATACATTATTTAAATAAAGATATGAACATCTCATCATTTATAATAATGGATATAATAAAACTCATATTAATTATTTTCTTATAAGAAAAATAGATCGTTTAGATCATAAAGATTGTAAAATTATTCCGAGCGAAAATTTATGTACCCAACATCGCTTATTAATTTTGGATTTTAAGATGAACGGTAGAATATAAAAAAAATTAAATATTATTCTAGGATTAGATTGAGGCATTTAAAAAATATTAATAAATATATTTTGAGAATAAGTTTCTTGATCTTAAGATTTTGTTTATGCATAAGAAAGTTAATGTAATATGGAAAATAATAACTAGTGATATTAAGAATGTTATAAAAGATGTGCTTGGAGTTTTAACGAAAAAAATTCTTAATAGTAAAAATAATTGGTGGTGTAACTAAAATGTGCATGAGAAGTTAAAAAATAAGAAGCTTTATTATGAAAAATTAATTTATATATAAAAACTCTAATAATTGGGAAAGATATGAAATATGCCTGTAAGGAGTCTAAAAAAATAATATGTGATGAAAAGATTTTAATTTTTAATGATTTATATAATATGTTTGATATTAAGGAGGGCGAAAGATATATGTATAAGTTAGCCAAGTAAAGATATAAGAATAGTAAGGATTTAGTTCAAGTGAAGTGCATTAAGGATGAAGATCAAAGAGTGTTTTTAATAGAAAAAGAAATTCAATAAATGAGATATTTTCTAAACTTTCAATGAAGATTGTAAGAATATGATCGAGCATAGTGCCCTTAGCACCCTAAATAAAAATAAAGATTTTTACTATTATCAGTGTATTAGTAAAATCAAAGTTATAAAGGCTTTAAAGAAAATAGTGTGGAAAAGCTATTCGACTTATGATATCCCAATAGAGGTGTGGAAATGCTTAGGAGATGAAGAAATTTTTTGTTTACTAAACTTTTTAATATTGTTTTAAAGACTAAAAATATGTCAGATGAGTGGAGAATGAGAGTGTTTCTTCCTAATTTGAAGAATAAAAGATTGTGTGAATTATAGAAGAATTAAGTTAAAGTGTTATACTTTAAAACTATAAGAAAGATTTATAGAGCATAGGTTACGGCGTGATACTAATATTTCTCAAAATCAATTTGGATTCATGCCAAGTAGGTCTATTATGGAAGTTATACGTTTATTAAGAGGTTTGATAGAGAAGTATAGAGAGATAAAGAGGACCTACAAATGATATTTATTGATTTAGAGAAAGCATATGATAAAGTTCTAAGAGAAGTGCCATAAAGAGTTATAGAAAAGAAAGGGTTAATAATGTATATATTCAAGTCATTAAGAATATATATGTAAGACTTGCTATTTTTGTTAAATCACAAGATGGTTTGACCAAGTATTTTTCTATTTCAGCTGGATTACATCAAGGACCAGCCTTAATCACATACCTTTTTGCTTTAGTCATGGATGTTCTCACAAGACATTTGCAACATATTATACCCTAGTGTATGCTTTTTGATGATTATATTCTTCTTATTGAGAAGACTAGAAAGGGAGTTGAAGGAAAACTTAAATTATGGAGGTCAACCATAAAGTCTAAAGGTTTTTATTGGAGCCAGTCTAAAAACAAATATATAGAGTGTAATTTAAATAGTAATAGATCTAGTAGAGGAATTGTGACTATGGGCGATTAAATCATTAATAAGAGTACATGTTTTAGACAATGTTTAAAATTGCGCAAATAGGTATTGAGATGTTTTTTATTCATGAGGCGAGGCGTAGTAAGTCTCAAGGCGTTTTGAGGCGTAAGCCTCAAAATAAAATATTGTGTTAAGTGTAAATAAATGTTAAAAGTAAATTTTTATATAATACCTAAATAATATCTTAAAAGATGACATATTATCTTTCTATTGAACTATGAAGTAACACTAACATATGAAACAAAAAATTGCACTAGACATAAAGTGTTTGATGATAAATTACATGAAATATAATTGAAATACAAATATTACATGAGCTAAAAATAACATTTGAAACATCCTGAATAAACAACCCATCGACAACTCTAACACAACCAAATGATTACTTACCAACTTTTCAATGGCCAACATGCGGACACTCCTCTCTGCTAACCTTATAGCATTTGAAACATGCTTACTCCCTTCTACTATCTCCCAGTGTAATGTAAATAACCCGTGCACGTCTAAGTTTTGAGGCACTTAAATGAGTTGGAACTCCTGTTTCTTCTACAAATACCTCTTTAATTATGTATTGATCTCATTAAAATTTTGAAATGACTTGGAAGAATTAATACAAAAGATATATTTTGAAGAAAGAATTTTTATAGAAAGAGATTTAAATGGACATATTGGTACAATGGTAGAAGATTTAAAAGCATTCATGATAACTATGAGTTTGGAGTGACAAATGAATGAGGTAGAATCATATTAAATTTTGCTCTAGCATATAATTTTATAAATGCTAATATCTTAAAGAAGATATAGAAATATCTAGTCATTTATAAAAAATAATATAATAAAACTCAAATTAATTATTTTTATACGAAAAATAAATCATTTAAATTACAAAGATTGTAAAGTTATTCAGAGAAAAATTAATGATCCCAACATTACTTATTAATTTTGGACTATAAATGAATGGGTGGAATATGAAAAATAAAATATAATATTATATTAGGATTACATGAGGGTACTTAAAGAACACAAACAAAAAAAATTTAAAGAGTAGGATTCAAGATCTTAATATTTTGACTTGTATATGAAGCTAATAATATTATATAGGAAAAAGTATTAGTGATATTAAGAACATTACAAAATATGCACTTTAGAGTATAAAAAAATAGCTTCTAATAGTAAAAATTGTTGATAATGAAATCAAAATGTGAATATATATATATATATATATATATATATATATATATATATATATATATATATAAAATAAAAAGTTTTTTTTATAAAAGTTGATCTAGATATAAAATTTTAAAAAATTAGAAAAAATATAAAGAAGCCCGTAATAAGTCTAAAAAATTAATATATTATGTAAATAATTTAGTTTTAATGATTTATATAATATATTATATAATAAGGAGAGCCAAAGATATATATATATACCAATATTTTAAAAAGCGAAATCGGGAATCGAGGCATTTTGGCTAAGCGAGGCGAGACGAGACGTACCTCAAGGCGGATCGAGGCGTAAGCCTCAAAATGATAAAAATAATGCAATTTAAAATTATGAATAATGACAAAAAATAACAAAATATTATGTCAATTGTAAATTTGATGATTTGTTCTGAGTTAATATTAGTATATTACTGAAAAAGAAGATTTAAAATAAACTCACTTAGAAATAAAACATCCTTTATAATCAAGACCCAATGTAGGTTCATCATCACTTTGATTGTCTTCAGATGAATCTTCATAATTAATATGAAAGTTCAAACTCTTCTTCATCTAAAATATTTTTTTCCTTTATCTCCTATATCAGTTAATATTTCATTAGATCTAGAATAAAACAATAATAGCAAAAAAAATAATTTATTATATTTAAGAATACCTTTAAATTTTTTTGAAACTCCAATCTTACTTTGTTTCTTTCTTTTATATACATGAGTAATTGCTTCATTATCTTTATTGACATGAGTTTCTCCTTCTGCTTCAACTTCAGAAACATCAATATTCTTAGAAGTAACTCATTCATCATTAGATTATAAATCATCAACAAATGATCAATTTCATTATCAACGCTTCCTTGCTTCTGAAATATGAGATGTCTATCTTTCAATTTTTTGTTAAACATAATATGAACTAGTTTATTCATTCGATCTATCGCCAATCGATTTATTCTCTTAGTATAAATTTGATTGAAGATGCTCCAATTACACTCGCATGCAGAAGCCGAACATGTTCGGCTAAGAAATTTAACTGCAAAAGCTTTCAATTCAGGAACATCATCTCCAAACGGACTCCACCAATGTTCTACATGAAAATGAATAATATTTTATGAATATTAATTGAAGTAGAAAACTTGAATATAAATATTAAAATTAAAATTCTAAATATATAAATTATAAACATACTAGGAGATCGTATTTTGTAGCATGCTTGTGCTGCTCTAAATCTAAATATTCTCTTCTTTAAATGAAATTCCTCAAGTTGATCATTCACTTTGAGATAGTCTTCTTCAGAAATGAGTCTATCCATATATCCATACAAATCAATTTTCATCTATTTATCAACATGATGAAAGTATTTATCATAATGAAATTGAGGGTTTAAATAATATGCAGCAGCATGCAAGTGTTGGTGTAATTGATTATCCCACTTTTCATCTATAATATCGCATATTTCTTTGTAGGCACTTTTTTGACCTCACAAATCTTTTGTAATGTCTTATTTAGTCATATTTATTGCTTTATAAATAAATCCCATAGTCGGGGCCCTCTCACCATCAACCATTCTAAACACCTTAAATAATGGTATTGTTGTCTTCAAAGCATAATTTGTACTGTATCAAAATGAATCATCTTTTATAACAATTTTTTTTACCTATTTTTCTTCTTGTTTTTTTACCCATAAACGTTTATCCCATTCTTCAAAAGCAAACATAGTTTCCAAAGATTGCCTTAACTTGAATCTCTACAATGTTAAATATGCAGTAGCAAATCTCGTAACAGCAAGTCTAATAATTTTCTTGTCAGTGAATTTTCTCATCAAATTGAGTACCCAAGAATGATTATATATGAACTTACTAACGAATCTGGCCTTCAACAGGGCTGATGTATGCTGAGGCAACTGTCCCAACCTCTCAAGCATTAAATCAATGCAATGTGTAGCACAAAGAGTCCAATAAAGGTGAGACCTCTTCTCCTTTAACATTCTCCCTGTAGCTTTTTATGCACTTTTTTTTGTAGCTTTTTATGCACTTGCATTATCATTAACTTGTACTACTAAAGCATCACCCACTTCCCTCAACAACTTCATCCAACATTTCAAACAATAATTGTGCATCTTTTATAAAACTTGAAGCATCCACTGATTTTAGAAAAATTGTCCCATATGAATTATTGACCAAGAAATTAATAATATTTTTATGTCAAATATCTGACCAACCATCTGACATTATTATGACTCCTCTCTTAATCCAATTATTCTTAACATCATCCACCATTTTTGAAGTTGTCTTGACCTCCTAATTCAGCATCCAAGTCCTTAGTCCATACATGCTTGGAAGTTATAATCCTTTTGCATAGCTTCCAACATATCGTAACATATTGATCCATGACGAACTCCTAACAACATTAAATGGAATCCCATTTTCATAGATGAATTTGGCGATATCAAAACAAACTCTATTCCAGAGTTCTTTTGTAGGCTGAAGATCCTGAGTACTTATGTTATCCTCATCATCAATATTTATTATAAATTTATCCATGGGACCCCGAGTGCCTCGGTTAGAAGAAACTAGATGGCTTCTACTATTAGAACCTTCATGCTGTGATCTATAGTAAGAAGAGTTTCCTATCATCTCTTCTATATTTCTTTGTGTGACCTCCTTTGTGATGACAAACTTCTTTAAATAATCTGAACATTTATTTTTCACCTCATCAAGTACTTTTGCACATGGTCCCACATTGACATAAGTGCAGACTAGATTATCCTTCAAACTCTTGACGCCATCAGTTGTGCGTTTCTCACAGACTCTGTTTAAAATTGCGCAACGAGAGGCGCGCCTTTGCGCAATTCTTCCCAAAGGCGCCTCGAGGCGCACACAATTTGGAGCTTGGATGAGGCGTACGCCTCACCCTGTGTGAGGCGCGCCTCAATGGCGCAATTGCGCAATAATGGGTGAGGCGTACGCCTCACCCGTTGGCCCCACCCTACTTAAAATGACACATTTTTTCCCTACACTCGTTCGGCCCAGGCTTTTCCCAATAAAGCTCCGCCTGCAAGCTCCTGTTCGCGAAATAAAGCCCCTCCCGCACGGTCGGCCACCCTTCCAGCCGCCTCTCCCGCTGACGCCGCCTCTCTCCGGCGAACTTGAAGTGTCCGGCCGCCTTGTAGGAGAAGTCCACAAACGATTTTAGGTTTTTTTTTTTAGTTTTTGGTTAGATTTTTGAAGTGAAAGAAATTCTAGGGTTTTAGATTTTTTGAATTATTTTGTGTGATTTTTTATTCTTTCATTAGGGATCATGGTTAGAGGCAAGGAAAAGGCGTCTTCGTCATTGCGTTGGGACCCTTCTTGGAAATATAGTGTACAAGTTGACATTGGCGGCGGAGAGAAGAGTTATGTTTATTTGAAATGTAATTTTTGCGATAGAGTGGTGAAGGGAGGTGTTACCCACATGAAGGAATACCTATCATGCTCGCACAAAAATGTAGCACCCTGTGCAAATGTGCTGAAAAAGGTGAAGGAGGAAATTATTGCTTATATGAAGAAAAGTACCACGGCTAAACACTTGCAATAGGAGCAATTTGATGATAGGGTCGAACATGGCGCTTATTTTGGGAGCGAGAGTGGAAAGGGCTCTTCCTCCATTATACATAACAGAGATGCACGGTGTCCTATGGATCAGTATATGACTAATCCAGAAGAGGATAGAGGACAAGCACAAATGATGCCTGCGGCCGGTACTAGAGAGGGTCGATGCCAGGTTTGCATGGATATTGGGAGGTTTTTTTTTTAACATGTCATACATTTTAATGTTGCTATGTCGCCTGCCTACTTCAATATGCTGCGGTCTGTAGGGTTGTATGGGAGAGGGTTGAAGACACCTTCTATGTATGAGTTGCAAACATATTGAAGATGATGATGACATGGCATTCATAGATATAATTGGAGAAAAAGATTCCCTTGAAGACCCATTTAGTGATGGGATATGATTGCATTTTATATGTTTTTCGTACTTTGGGAGTTTTGTTAATCTAATATTTTGTGATTTTGTACTTTTGGACATGATTTTATTGCATCTACTTTCTTACTTTCCACTATTTTCATATATCATTTAGAATTTTAGATGTTTTTATTGTAAGGTACAATATTGCTATTATTTTCCTGCTAAAACCCTTATTTTTTCATTTACGCAATTTTGTGTCCGTGAGACTTACGCCTTAGACCGCCTCGAGGCTTACGCCTCGCCTCACGGACGAAAAACGTCTCGAGGCTTATTTACGCAATTTTAAATCTTGCTCACATAAATTAAATTTCATGCAAACATATACCGGTCTGCCAGAGGTCCAAGAGGGCGCTGCCCCCTGGCGGGGTTCGACCTGATGAGGTGAAAAAGGGGCAGCGCTTCGAAACAAAATTTTATTGTAAGAGTAATTTTAAAATTCTATTTATTTTTAAAGTTCGTAAGTTGTTTGTATGGAAAGATACCGAGCATGTACCTAGTGGTACCAAGCATGTACCACTCAGTACCGAGCATATACTTGCTCGATACCGAGCGATACTGGCTCGGTACCGAGCATGACCTGCAATACCGAGCATGTATTGAGCGGTACCGAGCATGTACCTGCTCGGTACCGAGCGTGTACCTAGCAGTAACGAGCATGTACTGAGCGGACGAATGAAAGAAAGCCGAATCAGGAGTTATTCAAGCTTTCGTTACTACACATCAAAGTCAAGGCCCACAACACCGCTCAGAACCGAAGCCTAAACATTTCCTACACTCACAACTTCGGCATCGTTTCCTACTTTCGAAACCGTTATTGCTTTCGGCTTCGTTTCCTGCGTCGTCTCCTTTGAACTTCGTCTCCTGCACTCACGGCTTCGTCTCCTTCCCTCACAGCTTCGTCTCTTTCCCTCACGGCTTCGCCTCCAGTTTGCCTTTCAATTCTCACAGGAAGCCTGTGGGCTCCGAAAATTCGGCCCCGGCCTCCGCCCGCTTTTCTTATTCGGCGAGGGAGTTTTAACGGACTAAGTTCCGGGGTAAATTTTGGAAGGCAGATGGGTTTGTAGATAAGACACTACCCAGAGATTTCTCCCTCATTTTGTGAGGACTTTATAATCTGAGTTCTGGTTTCCTATAGGCGCAAGCCCCTATAGTTAATTACCCCTCCCGATCACGAGAGAGAACTTTCGATTAAGGCTAGTCGTCAATCAGATACGTATAGAATACGTGTATCTGGCATATAGTAGCAGCAATAGGTATGGATATTGGTAGAAATTGGATTTGGAAATTGGGTTTGGAAGGGTTTGGAAATAGTTAGAGAATTTGGGAATTTTGATATTCAAAATAGAAATTGCACCCTCTTGTACTTAAAGCGGGTGGTGGGGGAATGGATGATAGACCCGATCAAGATCCCATGGTTCCGTCGTCCCGGGCCATCGTGGTCCCTGGTCTACTTAGTCAGAGGAGGTAGTCGACCCAACCTGACAGAAGGATCCTTGTCGGCAGCCATGGGTTGCTTCGTCCAAGAGGACCTTGTAGACCGGGGTTGAATGTTTGTCTAAGGGGACAAATTTGAATCCACCTTAGCTAACAGAGGGCTTTGTGCCTTATCGATCATATCCTATTGATTCATATCTCAAGGATTTAACACCATTAAGGAGCCTATTGGCTCTGGCCATAACCGCTATCTGTGGTGCCATTTGGCGGCAAAACCACTCGGTTCAGAGGGCCCCGAGTCATAACCGTTTACCTGCAGTGCCATTTGGCGACGAAACTGCCGGTTAGAGGACACGTACCACATCCTTACTGGCAAGAGATTGTTTGAGAATGGATCCTAGTGATATTTTCGACCATGCATTTGGCTCTTTGTGAGCTAGAGTAGATTTCAATTTGTCCGCCTCAACAAACTGTTGCGGAGGGCGGATGGATTTATTTCATTTTTAAATATATTTTTGGGATTTTGAGATCTTTGTGGAGTTTTTGGGTTTTTGGATTTTTGGATTTTGGGTGGAGCTTTGGATTTTGATAGGCATTTGGATATTTGGGAAACATTTGAAAATATTTGGGAACCCCTCCGGTTGAGATCTTCAATCAACGCGACCATCATCGGGGTGTAATGTTTGGATTTTGTATAGGTTTGAGGGCATTTTTGAAATATATTGTGGACCCCTCTGGTTGAGATAAGCAATCAACACGGCCATCATCGGGGTGTTTGGGGTCATTTCTTTTTATGGATTGAACCTTGTCAACTCTGTCGGGATGTCGACAGAAGATCGGGTTTCGTAGGCTTTATGCCCTCATCAGTGAATTCTCTTTGTTATAGGCCTTAAAGGCCTAAGATGAATATATTAAGACAAATATATCGATCGTAGCAGCCGTATATTTGTTTGAGAGTTCGAACCTTGTCGACTCCTATTGACCCATATAGGAGGATCGGGTTCGAACTAGAATTCACTCGTCAACCCGCACAGCATCCCTAGACGTCACGTGTGTACCAATAACACGCTCGCCGGAGCCCATGCGGTAGCAACCGTATATTTGTTTGAGAGTTCGAATCTTGTCGACTCCTAATGACCCATATAGGAGGATCGGGTTCGAACTAGAATTCACTTGTCAACCCGCGCAGCATCCCTAGACGTCACGTGTGTACCAATAACACGCTCGCCGGGGCCCATGCGGGTTCTTGATTACTTTTCCCCCTTTTAGTGTGCCTATGTGTATACAAACTATTGTGCACGTGCGGGGGTATTTATTTCAGATCTTATTGACGCCTTCTATCTGCTTGTATCAGTGTTGCAGATCCGGTGGCGGTTTGATCTTGATATTGGCCCCCTCCCCCTTTCTCATTCACCGGGGGGAATCTTTTTGAACTTTGGAGTCGATGAATACTGGTTTGGAAAGAACTCTTTTCAAGATCTTTGGTGTAGAGGAATTGTCATTTCTGGTATTTGTAGATATCAGAGCTGTTTTCTTCTTGAGTATAGAACTAAGAAGAGAGTTTGGAACACCAGGAAGTTTGGTTCTAATTTGTCCAAACATGTCCTCTCTTCTGCTAGGGGGTGTCGTTTTTCGTACATCGGGTTGCCTTTGTACCCGATGTACTGATGGCACTTTGATCACTACTATCGTAAGTGATATCCGTACTTGTGCCCACAGTGGTTCGTCGTGCCTACGATATATCCACTGTTGTTATCCACAAATACTCATTCGCAGGGGACCGCTGCATTCACTATGATCTTTTGGAAGTATCTGTAGAAGACCCATTGCTTCTGCATCATATCCACCCTTTTACCAATCTCGGGTGGGTTGATTGTACTTGTTTGACCTCGTAGGAATCATCGCAGGAGATACTTGTACTTGTGCCCACAGTGGTTCGATGTGCTTACGATATGCCCGCTGTTGTTATCCACAAGTTGTTTGTAGCCATTTGCAGGGGACTGTTGATCGTACGAATGCTCTTGTAGTTTGAGTTTCCTTGCACATGATTCAGACTTGAATTCATCAAGTCTACAAGTCCCACTTAACGTTGTATAGCATGAGTTCAAGTACAAACTCATAGTTCAAGTCTTTGGTTCCACTTGATGTCATTTGCTTGAGTTTGATTTGAGTCTGATTTCATATTCAAGACATGGTTGAGTTTCAAATTCTAGTAGTCTTGAAAGTCCAGTCTCTTATCACTTTAGTTAGAGTCTTTTATTTGCATTCGTTCAAGTATTGGTCAAAGTACTGTTCAGACTCAAAATGAGTCTCTTCTATCCGTCCGAGTCCCCTGCAGTCTGAATCTTGTTCAAGTTCAATGCTCGTTTTCATTTGGATTTGATTTTTTTTTATTTCATTTTGATTTTTATTCTGATTTAGGTCCCGAGTCCACCGTTCACATTCTTTTGAGTTCAAACAGGTCCGAGTACAGTATGTTTTCACCCGAAATTTCGACAGCCTCCCGGCGTCTCCCCCATTTAGGGGAAAACTACGGAAAACTGGGCCTCCCGCCACGCTAGAGAAAAGCGTGTACGGTAGGTGCCCTCTTTCGAGGACACCGCGGCCGTGTAAAGTTTTTGTCCCCACCACGCCAGAGAAAGGCGTGTATGGGTCTTCGATACCTGTTGCAAAAGAAGAGCAGTTGTTTCCCCGCAAGCGGGTACTTATGGATGAAAAGCAGTTATTTCCCCGCGAACGAGTACTTATGAATATCCCGGTCTTGCTGTACGCACCGCACCGGGTCCCCATCCCACCACGCTAGAGAAAAGCGTGTATAGGCGGTTTACCGATTTGGCACGCACATCGAGAACAGGATTTTATGTGATCTCCCAATTCGTTGAAAGCATCGCGACGAACTTCCTCCCACCACGCCAGAGAAAAGCGTGTATAGGTGGTCGTTTGGTTGCGTTGCAAGCATCGAAAGCAGGATTTCGGAGTTTTAGAGTTTAGAAAGGTTTATACCTGCGCGGGGTCGACGGCGTTGGCTCGAGATAAGAGAATGAGGCATGCTCTTTCTTTTTTTTTTTTTACTGTCATATATCTTTTATAATTAACATTAATTATAATAATAATTAAGTAATTAAAATTATCAATTAATTACTAATTATTAATTAATTACAATTAATAGATTAATTATATTTATAATTATTTAATAATTAACTATAATTAATCGAAATTAATTATATTTAATTAAATAATTATAACTAATAATTAACTATTAATTATTAATTAATCATAATTAAATAACTAATCAAAAATTATGATTAAATAACTATTATTATTAATTAAAGTTAATTAAAATGTTTTAACCTCATCCCCCCCTCTTTTTTTTATTTCACGTGATTTGGCCGAGAAACGCACGAGAGGGAGATGGTTACCTTCAAGCCAGCGAGCTCCTGCGTTACTTCCGATCCGAACAGGTAGGGAAAGTCGTAGATGGAGCGGAGTCGGAGGGCCGGGGGGAGTCGGGTGAGAGGAAGATGAAGCTCGGCTCAGCACAGAGAGGAGATGGATCGGCTTGGAGGAGGTGGCTTGTGGAGATCGGGCAAGAGGGAGGTCGAGCTACAGGTAAGAGCTCTCGGTCCCTCTCTCTCTCTCTCTCTCTCTCTCTCTCTCTACCGACGGGAGTTCGGCACAGGCAGAGGTGGTCGGCTGTGGAGATGGGAGGGAGGTCGGACGTGCTTCGTCGACTAGGGCAGAGATGGGAGATCGGAGGTCGGGAGTGGTAGTGGAGTCGGCTCTGGTCGTGGAAACAGAGGGAGGATCGGAGCTGAGGGAGTATCGTGGGAGAGAGCAGTTCGCGTGTGGGAGAGGAAGAAGTCGTGAGAGCTGCTGCGATTGAGTGGGGAATTCGTTCGGTATTTAAAGACGAGAAAGGGGCAACGATCGAGAGCTGGATTTCGGCAGGGATTGCGGAGGATGCGATGCGAACGGCGCCGAATGCACGGTAAATCAGCGGGATTTCTGCGATTTTACCGAATTTCAGGCTGGGTTTTGGCTCTGTATCCGGTGGTTAACAAAGCCCTAATCCTATACACGAACACAAATTTGTTACGTCGTATTTACATATATACCGAAGAAAAAATTTCGAGGTAGTGTCTCGTATTGCCTCGAGGCGTTATGCTCTGATGCGTACGCCTCGAGGCGTTATGCTCTAATGCGTATGCCTCGTGCGAAAAAATTATAGGCTTCACTGGATGGTTCGAGGCGTAAGCCCCGATACGTATGACTTCTGCCTTGACTTGAGGCATCACTCAATGCGGACACCTCGTCCGCTTTTTTAATGGTTGATATAAGTTAGCTAAGCAAAGAGAGAGGAGAAGTATTTAGTTCAAGTGAAGTGCATTAAGAATGAAGATCAAAATGTACTTTTATTATAAAGGATATTCAATATTGATGAGATATTTTGATAAGCTTCGTGAGAATACGATTGATTTTAGAGACCTTAACACCCTAAATAAAAATAAAATATTTTGTTTTTATCATTGTATTAGTAAAACTAAAGTTAGAGAGGCTTTAATGAAAATTAAGTGTAAAAAAACTATTGGTCCTGATAATTTTCTAGTAGAGGTGTGAAAATGCTTATGAGAATAAAACATTCTTAGCTTACAATACATTTTAATAATATTTTGAAGACTAAAAATATGCTAGAAGAGTGCAGCAGTGTGTTGGTTCCTATTTGTAAGAATAAAGGTGATGCATATGACTGTGAATTATAGAAGAATTAAGTTAATGTGTCATACATTAAAACTATAGAAGAGAGTTATTGAGCATAAGTTACAACATGATACTAATGTTTTTCAAAATAAATTTGGATTCATACCTGGTAGGTCCATTATGGAAGCTATACATTTATTAAGAGGTTTGATGGAGAAATAAAGAGAGAATAAGGAAGAATTAGATAAGATATTTATTGATTTAGAAAAAGCATATGATAAAATTCCAACAAAAATACTCTGAAAAATTTTAGAAAAGAAATGATTTAATAATGCATATGTTCAAGTCATTAAAGATTGTTGACCACCGAACACAGAGCTGAAAACCAGCCAAAAACTAGCTAAATATCCCAGAAATCTCAAAAGATACCTGTGCATTCAGCGTCATTTCGAGATTTGCTCTCCTCAATCGTTTCCCTTTCACGTTGTAAAAATAAGAGCGAAGTTCTCATTCGCTACTCTTCTTCCATCTATCGCACACCCCAATCTCCCTACTCTTACAACAAGAATACCCCAAGCTTCGATCCTATATCCTCGGCTACAACCCAACGTCAATCCTTTGACCCTTACCTATAGCCAAATCCGAAGCCAACGCTCAACCCAACTCTTCCTATCTTCCTCCACGAGGGAATTTTCCCCACCTCAACTCAAGCCCTATTCGACCTCTGCCTTTGCCGTAACCTGTAGTCGAAATGCAAGCCAAGACCCTTCTCACTTGTCCGACTCCAACATCCGTGAGCAAGCCTCGGCATTCCGACTCCCTTGCTCTTTCGAACAGAAGCCTTGCCTGAACTTCTTCCCACCGACCTCACCTGCCTCTTCCCTGCTTTTTTTGCCAAATTTATCAGACATGTGCCCTATCTCACACCTTATCCGACCTCCCTCCACCTTTGCCTTGTCTACAAGCATCGGTCTAGATATATATATATATATATATATATATATATATATATATATATATATATATATATATATATATATATATATATATATATATATATATATATATATATATATATAGAAAGAGAGAGAGAGAGAGAGAAAGAGCTTCCTCCATCTAATCACAGGTCCCTCGTCCGAATCTAACCGCAAGCCTCCTCCCTATGTTTGATCTAACCCACAGCCAGTGATTTCCCTAACAGAGCACTGCGCAAGATATTAATAAGGTTGTTATTTTTTTTATTTTCCTTTTATCTTATTATTAGTATTAATAATACTTATTAATATTAAGACTTATCAATACTTATTAATAATTATCATTAATATATATATATCTGTGTGTGTAAAAAAAAGAGAAAAAAATGTGAGGGAAGCAAAAAAAAAGAAGAAAAAAAAAAAGAAAAGAAGAAGAAGAAAAGGAAAATATAAAAAAGAGAGTTTCAAAAAAAAAAGATAAAAAAAAGAAGTGCCAAAAAAGGAGAAAAAAAGGAAAATGAAAAAAAAAGAGTGAAAAAAAAAATACAAAAAATATGATTTTGTGTATTTTGCACCGTCGTCACCGCTGTCATCGACATCTCGCTAAGGTATAAAATTCCAAACTTTGAAAACTTGTCCTCGGCACTTGTAGCGCGGCGAACAACCACCTATGCGTGTTTTTCTTAGCACGGTGATAGGAAGTTCGTCGTGGTCCTTGTGGTGAGGCAGGTAATCCCCCCCTAAAGTCTTGTTTTTGGTGTTTGCGGCACGTCGAGGAACCCCCTATGCAAGCTTTTCTCTAGCATGGTGGGAGGAAACTCGGTGCGACGCTTACAGTGAGGCAGGTGAGCCTTGTGTGAGCTTTTTTTAGTATGGTGGGGCAAAAATATAAGTACCCATACGTGGAAAAATAACTACGCTTTTAAACATGTATTTTTGAAGACCCATGCACGCCTTTCTCTAGCATGGTGGGATTTAAGATTTTTGCCTCGGTGTCATCCGACACCGCCCTTGCACGCTTTTCTCTAGCATGGCGAGAGGCCCAGACTTTTGAAATTTCTCCCAAAAGGGGGAGATGCCGTGAGGCTGCCAAAATTTGCACTGAACTGAGGACCTGGTTTGAACTTGATTGGATGCAAAGGATCTTATTTGAATAAGACTCAAACTTGAACTTGAATTGGATATGATGAATAAAATTGAATGAACTAAACTTGAATCATATGCAAGAGAAATCAATCTCAAATGAACTAAGTGCAGTGGATATGAACTCAATTTGAATTCAAACTTGAACTTTACAAGGCCACAGGGAACTTGTGGAAAAAAGTATCTAAACATAATCAACATGCAAACAATGATTAAGTGAAAGACGCAATGGTCTGCTCATAACTTATCACACAAAATTTTCAATGAAGATTAAGAAGTGATTACTTCAATTGGAATGAAGAGATTAATGAATAATGATATCAAACACATCATATATATTGCAATCCATCTTTGAGGACAAAGAATTTGTGAGTAGCTTGTTTTTCAAGTAATAAGAATGTTATAAGAGATATGACTTGAGCATTTGATCAAATTAACTCTTAAATGAAAATAAATGACACTCATATCACTCATGAAATAAATGTTGGGATATCCCTACAATTTACAACAATTCAATGGCAAGAAAATACAACAATTCCCTCAAGTTCAAAGGGTCAATGTGCAACGAATAAGATGAATGTAAACATGATGAATGATGAAAGTACTCAATGCACTACGAGCACGACTGGAGAATGATGTCCGCGGGAATCTTGTAAATGATCATTCAAAATGCATGCAATGATTCATCTATGAGTGGGGTAGTGATACGCTCATAAGCAAAGCTTAGAGATCTAGCATCCCTACAAGGCATGGTGAGTATGAAAGCCAATGATAATTGTTCATATCATTGGCAATACTACTGTGGCAAGTATACATGCCCATCCCCTACAAGAAGAGACAAGTATTGACGTTGGAGGGCTTATAAATTGATGACAAATGGAGCATCTTGCCAATTAACATGCAAGGAAATATTAGCAACGAATGCAAATCACTTGGCGACCAATGCTAATTTATAAATGAACTATAAATGCAACAAGTCTCCCAACAATCAATACTAGTTGTCGTGGGGATGCATACGATAGTCCCTACAAATATTGAAATGCATACAAGCAAATATAGAAGATTTCTCCAATTAATACACATAAAGAAACTGATGACAAAAGCAACAATTCACCAAGTGACATATTGATGCAGGACTACGTAGATGCAATGTTATGAGTTTCACTTAGGCTTTGCACAACTCGTCAATTAGAATAAATTCGGATTATAATTACTAGCAATTATCCACGGCGAGTCAAACAAAGAGGGAGTTAATCTTGTATAGGCTAGATCACATGCGCTAAGTTTTGAACATTCAAGATAATCAAGAAAAATAAAGCAATGTAAAATAGTAGTTTCAAGTTAAATCCCTAATCTAACAATGAGACGTAGGATGCATAGAAGATTACACTCAATTCCTACAAAGGACTAAGCTTGGCAAGAGCAATTTGAAGGATCTTTCGTGATTACAATCTAACCAATTGAGAATTTAGATTTAGAAGAAGTTGAAGCAAGTGATAAGGAGAACCTTTGCTAAGGAAACGTGGAGATCCTCCACTCGAGGCCTTCAAAATGCTCGTCAATGGCTTCCGTCAGCGCGAACAAAATACGCTCCACGTATTCTTCAATTGTGTGGTCAATCTCCGGAGTCACGATGAAGAATGTGGAACGGAGGATGTCGGTGAAGCCGTCGTCGTCCCAAGTGAGGCCGTACTCAATCTCCGGATTAAAGTATAATTTCCTCGGCCCTTGGTACCTTCTCAAATGATGGTAAAGAGAATGAGGAAATTCTCTAGCAAAGAGATAAGAGAATAGTCTCAAGCCTCGTTCTAATAATCTGAAAATTTATTTCAGATTTTCTGTCCAGAAATCTGAGAGGACATCTCATATTCTAGTTAGTAATGAATTAAAAATTAGAGCACAGAATTACAACAGCAATTTCACTTGAAAAAGGAGAGGATTTGAAAGAGGAGGCGGCATGGCTAGAAGGAGAGAGAGAGGCAGCGGGATGAGGCTTGGGAAGGGATTTGAATTCCCTAATTATTTTCCTTGGATTGGGGAATAGATTAGTTGGAAAAGGTAAGTGGAAATTTCGGTTATGAGGGATTGGGGAAATTTGAATTATTTCCTAAAGCTAGATCAGGTTTTAGGAAATAATTTGAAAAGAAATTTAATGAGGGGGTAATGGGGGCCGGTTGGCATGCATGGATTAGGGGCTGATTAATGAGAGAAATTAAGGATTCCTAATTTTGGTTTTAGAATTAGGAAATAATTAATTTAAATCCTCTTGAATTTAAAATTCAAAATTAGATCTAAATCAAATACTTTCCTAAAATAGAAGAGCTAATTTAGGAAATAATTTTGAATTCAAATTTGAATGACTTTGAATTTCAAATTAATCCCAATTAATTCCAACCCAATTAGGAAACAAAATAAAGAGGCAATGGGATGAGTGGGTCGGCGGCTAAGGCTTTGGCCGGCGGCAAGGGGTTGGGGATTCTTGGGTTGTGGGGATTGGAAGGGGAGGGGATCGGGTGAAGTGGCCAGTGGTTGTGATGGTGTCGGGTGGGGAAGTTCGGCAAGGGGAAGATGACAAAGATAAAGAAGAAAACCACGAACCCGGCCGTCTCCAAGGTTGGTGGGTGATACGCAAATCTCCCTCTCCAAGGGATCTCTCCAAAGCTCTCCAAGAACTCTCAAAGGCTCTCAAACACAAGTGCAGAAAAATTCTTAATAATCATCCATTGCCTTGAAAATAAAACAAAGGGGCTTTAAATAGCCTCATACAAAAGACTCTAACTGACATGACACAAATGCCCTTAGGCTTACACATGACCACTCCCATACAAAAGGGTACAAAGGGAAAATAAATAAACACACATAAGCAAATAATAAAATGCATAAAAATAAAATACATCGACTCAAAAATATAACGAATCGATCGTGGCCGTAGATCGGCGGCCACGTCGCTGGTAAACTTTTCATGATGATCTGATGTCCCCATCATTCTCCCGGGGTGGGAGAAAACTCGACTCCGTCGAGTAAGAATCTCTAGCGCTCTCGTAGATCTCTAGTGCATCTGGGTCGATCTGCTGCAACCCCTCGCGATCTAGCCACGTATCCTCTGACTCGGGCTTCCCTTTCCACCTGATCAAATATCTTCTTCGTCCTCCTTCTCTTGTGGATATGATCTCATCACTTAAGACTGTCTCCACTTGCTCTGCTATAGGACATTTGAGAATATTTGGTAGTGGAGGTAGGTTTGGGATCTCACAGAGTGGGTTCACACAAGGCTGTTTTGATAGTGGATTTTGTGGGTTAAAATCAGGACCTTCATATGTCACTAAGTCTTCTATGTTAAAAGAGGGATTTATATTGAAATCTGCGGGCAGATCTACTATGTAAGCATTGTCATTAATTTTCTTACGTATTTTGAAATGTCCAGCACTCTTTGCATGCAATTTCTTAACTGTTCCTAGAGGGAACCGTTCCAGACGAATCCTTACCATAACAAAATCACCAACCTCAAAAGTTTTAAATCGACATTTTAAATCTGCATGTAATTTATATTCCTGATTATTCTTTTCAATTTGTTGTGCAATGTCCTTATGAAAGTCATGCAGATGCAGTGCAAATGAGAATGCAAGAGACTCAGACTGTATGATGATTGACATGAATTGTGGACTCACAAAGTTTTTTTTAAACGGATGGAAAATTTTGGATGAAGCCGACACACACATATATTGACTCACAAATGCACATCGATATGAATAAAGGTGGATCAAACACAAAATGAGAGGACACAAGATTTCCATGTTCAAGGGAACAGGTGTAGGAGGAGCAATGAAAACATCCTTAGCTATAAGAGTATTCCCGTATAGAGTTTCAGCTAGGGTCTTAGATAGACTCCTAGGGGCAGCAGGGTAATCTAGCAAAATTGTCCAACTATGAGAGAGATGGTCCTTAACAGGGAAGGACAAGACTATGGAGGTCTTAATGGAGGAATCATGAACATGATCAGATGATGGGTCCTGACTCACAACAATAATGGGATAGCCCAAGAAGTCACCAGCAGGTATGGGACTCAAAAGATGGGGTATAGTGTCTAGAACTTTAGTGAGCATAGCAGATAGAGAGGTGACATGAAAGTGAAGGCTAATATTCTCTCTAACATTAAAGTTAGTGTGAGGAATGGTGAGATAAGTCCCATCAAGATAGACACACTCTTTCAAATAACTAAAACAGATTCCAATAAAACAAGAGGATGTTCATATCCCAAATTAGGCTCAGAGTAATTCAGATTCAGATTACTATCTCCCGAATTCAATTTCAATATGCTCAAGGTCAGATCAGTTTCTTTCGGGATCAAATTAATATCATCCGGGCAGCCCTTTTCCAACGGGATATCCTTGATGAGACTAGGATTAGGATGGGCTAAGGTATCAATGCTCAAAGGTTCTAAATCTCCTACATCTGTGTCTAATTCAATCAATTCAGTTTCATCATCAAAGAAATCCTCGTCATCAATGATATCATTAGTATCCACGAAATGGATGCACTCAATTTTAGGTTCAAGGGACGTTTTCTGACTGGGATGGCTAGGACGTTTTCAAGTGGGGAGTCACATGGGACCGATCCAACAGAAGACCCAATAGAGGGTCGGTCATCAAGGCTAGGTGAGGACCTATAGGGTGGGGCAGCAACCCTGATGTCACTAAGGTATGGGTGGTCTTGACCACAGTGATGTTCACGGTTTGTCCCAACAAAAGAGACAGGATGGTGTTCTAGATTACTGGGTGTTGGGGTAAGGTGAGTGGGTGGTGGGAGAGGGAGGTATTTTAACTCAAGTTCTCGCCTCATGCTTTTCCAATCAGAAATAGGATATTCACCACGAAACTCTCTATGATCTTCTACCCTCATCCAAAACTGACAAGCATGACCACTCAGGAGAGACCTAGCAATGTTAGCTTGTTGGGACTCATGAATATAATGAGATTCAAAATAGTCTTCTAATCGTCTAATCCACTCCTTAAAGTAGTAGGGGTTCGATGAACCATCAAAAGTGCGCAAACGATCATGTGACTCTAAGTGAGGTCGTTGCGGCTTGGATTCATGACGAGGTTGATAAATAGAATTGTTAACCTTCCGACTGACATGATTGACCAACTGGGGCACATACCTACAGTGGGGAATGTCAACATGTTTCTCATTCATTATTTTAGTTATTAGAGCCCACTATATTAACTAGGTCATCTAACTTCTTTTGAAGTCCTATCGGGTCCATTGCTATACACTAGGGGTCACTTGGGAGTGAAACAAAGTAGCGGACAGCACCTATCACAAGAGTAGACTCCCTGGAATGACACCAAATGGTGCAGAAATTGTTTGGACAGCAACTAAAACAAAGTGCAAAGCTTTCCTAGACAACTAGAAGAGTTATTACGAAGATGGCAGCACTTAAAAACCCAAAATCAACACTTAATGCTCACTAAATGTATGTAGAAATTTCTGGACAGCAAATGTAAGTGAAGATTAAAATGTTTTTATAGATGTTATGCATGCCAAATTAAATATGCAAGCCTAAGTAATTGCCTAGGATGAATTCTAGCACATGTAACACATGCTAGCCATGCTCTAATACCAGATGATGCAGGACTACGTAGATGCAATGTTATGAGTTTCACTTAGGCTTTGCACAACTCGTCAATTAGAATAAATTCGGATTATAATTACTAGCAATTATCCACGGCGAGTCAAACAAAGAGGGAGTTAATCTTGTATAGGCTAGATCACATGCGCTAAGTTTTGAACATTCAAGATAATCAAGAAAAATAAAGCAATGTAAAATAGTAGTTTCAAGTTAAATCCCTAATCTAATAATGAGACGTAGGATGCATACAAGATTACACTCAATTCCTACAAAGGACTAAGCTTGGCAAGAGCAATTTGAAGGATCTTTCGTGATTACAATCTAACCAATTGAGAATTTAGATTTAGAAGAAGTTGAAGCAAGTGATAAGGAGAACCTTTGCTAAGGAAACGTGGAGATCCTCCACTCGAGGCCTTCAAAATGCTCATCAATGGCTTCCGTCAGCGCGAACAAAATACGCTCCACGTATTCGTCAATTTTGTGGTCAATCTCCGGAGTCACGTTGAAGAATGTGGAACGGAGGATGTTGGTGAAGCCGTCGTCGTCCCAAGTGAGGCCGTACTCAGTCTCCGGATTAAAGTATAATTTCCTCGGCCCTTGGTACCTTCTCAAATGATGGTAAAGAGAATGAGGAATTTCTCTAGCAAAGAGATAAGAGAATAGCCTCAAGCCTCGTTCTAACAATCTGAAAATTTATTTCAGATTTTCTATCCAGAAATCTGAGAGGAGATCTCATATTCTAGTTAGTAATGAATTGAAAATTAGAGCACGGAATTACAACAGCAATTTCACTTGAAAAAGGAGAGGATTTGAAAGAGGAGGCGGCATGGCTAGAAGGAGAGAGAGGGGCAGCGGGATGAGGCTTGGGAAGGGATTTGAATTCCCTAATTATTTTCCTTGGATTGGGGAATAGATTAGTTGGAAAAGGTAAGTGGAAATTTCGGTTATGAGGGATTGGGGAAATTTGAATTATTTCCTAAAGCTAGATCAGGTTTTAGGAAATAATTTGAAAAGAAATTTAATGAGGGGGTAATGGGGGCCGGTTGGCATGCACGGATTAGGGGTTGATTAATGAGAGAAATTAAGGATTCCTAATTTAGGTTTTAGAATTAGGAAATAATTAATTTAAATCCTCTTGAATTTAAAATTCAAAATTAGATCTAAATCAAATACTTTCCTAAAATAGAAGAGCTAATTTAGGAAATAATTTTGAATTCAAATTTGAATGACTTTGAATTTCAAATTAATCCCAATTAATTCCAACCCAATTAGGAAACAAAATAAAGAGGCAATGGGATGAGTGGGTCGGCGGCTAAGGCTTTGGCCGGCGGCAAGGGGTTGGGGATTCTTGGGTTGTGGGGATTGGAAGGGGAGGGGATCGGGTGAGGTGGCCAGTGGTTGTGGTGGTGTCGGGTGGGGAAGTTCGGCGAGGGGAAGATGACAAAGATAAAGAAGAAAACCACGAACCCGGCCGTCTCCAAGGTTGGTGGGTGATACGCAAATCTTCCTCTCCAAGGGATCTCTCCAAAGCTCTCCAAGAACTCTCAAAGGCTCTCAAACACAAGTGCAGAAAAATTCTTAATAATCATCCATTGCCTTGAAAATAAAACAAATGGGCTTTAAATAGCCTCATACAAAAGACTCTAACTGACATGACACAAATGCCCTTAGGCTTACACATGACCACTCCCATACAAAAGGGTACAAAGGGAAAATAAATAAACACACATAAGCAAATAATAAAATGCATGAAAATAAAATACATCGACTCAAAAATATAACGAATCGATCGTGGTCGTAGATCGGCGGCCACGTCGCTGGTAAACTTTCCATGATGATCTGATGTCCCCATCACATATACGTAAAGATGGGTGGAAAATGCAGCTCGATCAATGAATAACATCGACATGCAAGTGGATATGTTAATTTGCCTGCAAGCAGCAACAACAAATAGGGGGTCCTTTGCAAGCAAGCAGAGATCAAATTGAAGGGATAACAATGTGCTTGCAACCAATCAATAACACGAAAGTCCCAAGGAATTTTGAGATCTTCAAATCAATCAAAATGCAAAGAGCAATGTCACTGGTTTCATCATGAATACTGTGGATCACCTCCAAAGATAACAAAAAGCTTGCATACACAAGCGTCATACAACGAATGATACAACATGTTCATGAGCAAGATGAATATATTTAACTTCGCAAATGATGAAATCGGAAGGGAAATATAATTTGATTACAAATGGATGTACAAAATCCCTAAGTAATACTGCAAGATGCATATGAATGATGACAATCGATGCAATCAACATTGGAATATCCCTACAGTCAACATCAACAAGCTAGTAAAGGAGAATGACAATCCATTACGAATAATTATGGGATACATATGAGTACACATGAATGTCAGTGAATGCATCAAAATGAATATCATGCAATCCATATAAAAACGAGGATGATTGATGCATATATCAATCATACAAACAAATGTATTGCCCTCTTATTGTTTTCAAAGATGACAAAGGACTTGTCTTCAAACATGGATTTGCAAGATAATAAGCCAAACTCTTGCAATCAACAACAGAGGCCAATAGATAGCAAATAATCTATAGATCTGTGAATGGTAAACACTATGCCCACATTCAAGCAATGATAGTAGGATGAATAATGCAATTACCTATGTATGCTGAAGATCAACACACAATGAGCAATGTGCAGTAAACATCATATCCTCCCCACAACCGACCATATATATGCATACAACATATCATCTGTGAGTAAAAGATAGAATATCTGCTATATATACAGAACACCCACACACCTACAAATTGTCACAGCAAAAATACATAAAGAATGCAGCTAATACAAACACATTCACAAGTTATTCGTAGCAGAAGAAGACTCGTCATACACCATATATGTTTCCATGAGCAAAATACAAAGTAACTAAATTAAGTGCAAATGCCTACGGGCAACGCTAAAATATTTCCATGCAAAGCAACCAGTCTGCCAAAAGAGAGGCATCAAGCATGTGGTGAATGCAGTTGCCAAAAAGAAAATGCAGGAGATTTGTTAGTGCACAACAAACCAGAAAGTAACAAGTGGTGCACGACAATCTACCTGTACAAAGCAGCAAACAGCTCAATCCACAAGCTGCTACACTACACCACCGGATCTGTAACATCCATGCAAGCGGACAGAAGGTGTTTACAAATATCCAAAAATGCCCTAACATGTACTGTAATGTGTAATTATACGACCCGCATGGGCTCCGGCGAGCGTGTTTTGGGAACACAAGTGACATCTAGAGATGCTACGGGGGTCAATAAATTTGAACCCAATCCTCCTAAGCAGGTAAATAAAAGTCGACAAGGTTCAACAAATAATTATAAAATGCCCCCAAAACACCTGCATGGGCCCCGACGAGCGTGTTATGGGTATACAAGTGACGTCTAGGGATGTTGCACGGGTCAATAAATGAATGTAGTTCAAGCCCGATCCTTCTATATGAATGGATAGGAGTCGACACATCTCGAACTATCAAACAGATATACGGTTAAGGTGTTAATCGAAATATCTATTTTATACGTTCATATAAGGCCTTCAAGGCCTATGAACAGAGAAATTCACTTATAAAGGCATAAAGCCTACAAAACTTGATCCTTTATCGACAGCTCGACAGAGTCAATAAGGTTCAATCCGCAAATGAAAATAATCGCATACACCCCGATAATGGCCCTGTTGAATACAAATCTCAATCGGAGGATTAATTTTAAATGTTTCAAAATGCCCTCAAACTTTAACAAAATTTAAATATTTTCAAGTAACATCAAAGTCACCTTGATGATGGCCGTGTTGAATGCAAAATTTCAATCAGAGCGATTAATTTCAAATATTTCAAATTCCACCCAAATACCCAAAAAAATCCAAAATACCAAAATCCAAAAATGTTTAAAATCAAAATTCAACCATTCAATCGCTTAAAGTAAAATTCATCCATCCTCTACAATGGTTTGTCGAGGTGGACAAATTAAAATTTACAACAGCTAACATAGAACGAATGCCTAGTCGAAAATATCACTAAGATCCACTCTCAAATAATCTCCTGCTAGTAAGGACATGGTACATGTCCTCTGACCGGCGATGTTGCCTCTAAATGACTTCGTATGATATACAGTTATGACCCTGGACCCTTTGAACCGAGCGGTTTTACCGCAAAATGATACCACTAAATTATGGTTATAGTCAAAGTCAATACGCTCCTTAGTGACATCAAATCCTTGAGATATGAAACAATAGGATATAATTGATAGGGCACAAAGCCCTTTGTTAGCTAAGGTGGATTTAAATTTATCCCCTTAGGCAAATATCCACCCCATGTTTATAAGGTACCCTTGAACGAAGCAACCCATGGCTGCCGACAAGGATCCTTCTGTCAGATTGGGTCAACTACCTTCTCTGACTAAGTAGACCAGAGACTATAATGGCCCAGGATGACAGAACCATGGGATCTGAGCATCTATTCAATGATGTGATCAATAAAATAATTATATATGCAATAACATTAAATTGATACAAATCTCATTATTAGGTTGTAGGAATTTAAAGCCCAAGTGTGAAATAGGTGCAGTGCTCACTCAAAGTTATATGTTGATGTGAAGATGTTGAGCATAAAGATTGAATATAATGTACTAGAGAATGTTTTAATTAATTCATTGGCCTCTTAAAAGAGACCAATCCGATAGATAATATAATTTCAAAAAATTTATACCAGGCTAAAAATTTGACTTCCAAGCTTGGTTTGACAGCTATAAAAATAGATTATTGTCTTAACATATGCATGTTGTATTACGTGGACAATTTGTCGGAAATTGTATGTCATCATTATAAGGCCCAAGATTTAAACCAAATTCTTAAAAAAAAGTAAAAAGGTGTGTTAATAAATTAATTATTTTACTTACCCATTATTTCCAAATTGTAATGTTTATATCCATCTATGAGCTCTAATCACATATGAGATGACATAACGAACATATCTCGCAATTAGGTGTTCTAACACATACGTCAAAAGTAGAGGCCTGGAAACACTTTGACCGTACACATCTTACTTTCGTCGCATAACCCAAAAATATAAGATTAGGTTTATGTGCAAATTTTACTCCATTTAGCCAATCTGCCTCACCTTACTCACGTTAGCCCGTGATACTCACCCCCTACAGTCTTCCTCTAAAGTTGTATATGACTACACCCTATATGTTTCTAACACTTATTATTTTAGGCCCACATAATCTAAAAATAAAGATAGATATATTATTACAATCTTTAATCAATGACTTGAAATTATTGTGAAATGAAGGAGTTACTATATATGATATATCCAACAAACAATATTTTACATTAAGAGCAGTGTTACTTTGGACAATTAGCGACTTCCAAACATATGGTATATTTTGTTGGTTGGAGTACTACAAGCAAACTAGCTTGCCCATGCTGGATGGAAAATACTAAATCGTTCACCTTGAAGCATGGGCAAGAACGCTTGGTTTGTCTATCACCGTATGTTCTAACCTGTAAACCATCCATTCAGACAAAATAAGAATGCTTTCACTAAAAATAAAATGAAGAAGACGTTGCCTCTACCAAGAATAACTAGTGAGAAAATATTTAAAAGAGAAAATTTCATATCCACGATAAAAGAGGAATTGTATTTGCATTATGTAATCATGCATTCTAGTTTATTTAACAAGAAAAAAATATTAATCCCTTATAAAATTTAGATGTTTAATGTCTATAATTTAAAAATTGACTTCATATTTATTAGAGAGAATAAATTGAGGTGAGAGTCGACCTTATGTAGTGAGATAAAGGTTTGATATTGTTGTTGTTGTTGTTGTTGTTGTTGTATAAATTGAGGGGAAGAAACATACCTTGAAAAAATATAATTTAGGATTTTTAAAAGTTTAAAATTTATAAAAAGAATCAACCAAAATATTTGTCATCATTAAAAAGGGGAGATTATAAGACCTCATGAGCATAGTAAGATTACTAATGTTTTAATGATGATAAATATTGTTGGTTATGATATTGAGCTAATTAATTTTTGTGTGCATGTCTTTTTGTTTTAACCTAACATTTCAAGAAAATAAAAAAGTGAAGGCCAAACTAGACACACGTGTTAGACGACAATTAGATAAGCAATTTCAACCTAAACTAAATAAAAGAAACCATTAAAAAAAGAAGACCGTTAAAAGATATTAAAATTATAAAATTTATTTTTTGAGTCTTCTTACATTGTGCGAGGAATATAATTTATGAAACAACTAAGTTCACACACAAAAGAAAAATAAATTAAAAATAAGAAATTTTAGAATTAATTAAAACAATTGATTTATTGCCAATCATACTCTTGAATAATATTTTGGTAATTTTGAAAAAAAATTGGTGTGTTAATCAACAAAAAATATAAATTAAATTTGCAAAACTAATTGTAATGTAAGACTCAAGTTGGATCATACAATTAGCTATCGAACAAATAGCTATGTATTCTTTTCTTAAATAGATAAATTTAAATTTGAATATATCGTACTATGCAATATATATCATACTATATGATCATCTCTAAGATTTATCTAATTAAAATACAAGAAACCAAGACAACAATTAAATATATCAAAAAAATGTCGTGTTACATAAATCATAGCATATAGTTCGAGCAAACAAAGAGTATATTGATACGATCCATAGAGTACAAACCGATTTAATTTCCTAGGGATGGAAATTATACTAATTGTAATATGAGATCTTTATCATATACAACAACATCAAGCCTTAGTCCCATTACGCGGGGTCAGCTACATGAATCTTTTTTCTCCATTATGTTATGTTAAAAGTCAAATTCTTGTTTAAATCTAATAAAAAAAGATTATTTCTAATATTTTCTAACCAAGTCTTTTTAGGTCTACCTCTACTTTTTTTAAAATAAGTCAAATCTAATACCTCTACTTTCTTGATCAGGTCATTGAAAGGCCGTCGTTTTATGTGACTAAACCATCTAAGACGACTACCTCTAATCTTATCCTCCACTAGAGTTACTCCAATCTTTTCACATATATGCTCATTTTGTATCTTATCTCCAAGGGTAAAGCCACTTATCCACCTGAGCATCCTCGTCTCCACAACACTTAACTTAGTATTATGCTTCTCTTTTAATGGCCAACATTTAGCACCATAAAGCATTGCAGGTCTCACCACCATCTTATAGAATTTTCCCTTAAGTTTGAGGGGGACTTTTTTATCACACAACAAGCCCGATGTTTTCCTCCAATTCAACCATCCTACTTGAATTCTACTAATAATATCCCCATCTATTTCACCATCACTATAAACAATAGATCCAAAATATGTACTCTTATTAATAACTTGATCGTCCAAAGTCACAATCCCCTCACTAGGTCTACTACTACTAAAATTACACTTCATATATTCAGTTTTAGATATACTCAAGTGAAAACCTTTAGACTCTAAGGTTGACCTCCATAATTCAAGTTTACCTTCAACTCTCTCTATAGTCTTATCAACAAGAATATTATCAACAAAAAGAATACACTAAGGTACATCCTCTTATAAATGTCTAGTAAGAACATCCATGACTAAAGCAAAAAGATATGGGCTGAAGGCTAATCCTTGGTGTAATCCAACCGAAATAGGAAAATACTTGGTCACACCAGCTTGTGTTTGAACACAAGTAATAGCTCTTGCATACATATCTTTAATGAAAATCAGAATTATTAACTCCTTTCTTTTCAAGAACTCTCCATAACACTTCTCTTGGAACTTTATCATATGTTTTCTCTAAATCAATAAATATTGTACGTAGATCCTCCTTATTCTCTCTATATTTCTCCATCAAACATCACAATAAAAGTATGGCTTCCATAGTAGACCTACCCAGCATGAATCCAGGTTGATTTTGAGAAATATTAGTATCAAGCCGCAACCTATGCTCCATAACTCGCTTTCATAATTTTAAAGTATGACAGATTAACTTAATTCCTCGATAATTCGCACAATCTTTGTCATATAGGAATTAACACACTCATTCTCCACTCATCTAGCACTCTTTATCATATAATCTAATTAAATATAAAATAGTTTTTTTTAGTTTTAGGTTGATTGTACTAATCCTGTTGTACGATCTTTTGATAGGATTGTATGATTAGTCCAAAAATCTTAATAAATAGTCTTTCTTTAGGGTTTCTAATCAAGCCACCTTATAAATACTATTCTCTATGAAATCCTAGAAAGAGATAGTTTTCACAGGTTTGCAAGAGACTTTTTGAGAGATTTGAGAGACTTGCGAGGGATTTTATTGAGAGATTTTGTGGAGAACTTATGTGAGGTTTCATGTTGGTTATTTCTCAAATTATATCTTTATTTTTCTCAGGTTTGCGAGTTTGAAGCTCTTGATAGAGGAGCTTCTTGAGTCTAACTATAAAGGTTGTGGAGAAATCGGAAGGGCGACTTTTTATGTGTACAAACCATCTAAGGAAACTCTCTCTAATCCTATCTATCACTGGAGCTACTCAAACCTTTTCACGTATATACTAGTTTCACATTATGTCTGTAATAGTGAAGCCACTTATCTACCTAAGCATTCTCATCTATGCAACACTTAATTTTATGATTCTCTTTCAATGTCCAATATTCTGTGTCATACAGCATTGTAAGTCTCACCACCATCTTATAGAATTTTCCCTTAAGTTTGAGGGTTATTTTTCTATCACAAAATAGGCCTGATGTATTTCTCCATTTCAACCATCCAACTTGAATTCTACTAATAATATCCCTATCTATTTCACCATCACTTTGAACAATAGACACAAGATATCTAATATGTTTACTCTTACTAATGACTTGATTGCCCAAAGTCACAATACTCCACTAGATCTATTACTGCTAAAATTACTCTCCATGTATTCAATTTTAGATTTATTCCAACAAAAACCTTTAGACTCTAAAGTTGGACTCCATGATTCATGTTTTCCTTCAACTCCCTCCCTTGTCTTATCAATAACAAGAATACCATTAGCAACAAGCTTACACCAGGGTGCATCGTCTTGCAAATGTCTAGCAAGCACAAAGTTCATATTGAAAAATTAGTTTTTAAAACTTCAGCTAAATAATTACAATTTTAAAATACACACCAATTCACCTCTCCTATTAGGTGTGTTGTAGAATTTCATAGAGTGATCATGAGCCTTAGCTAATGAGATCTAGACAAAAAAATTAGCATTCCTAAAAATCTGTCTTCACCTGACCAGTGAGTGTAAAAAATATAATTCAAAAAGCTATATGATCAAAACCATCAATGAAGCAAATTATTTTGTTGGCGATTTTTATAAAAATAAAATTATTTTCTTTGCGGAACACATTTTTTCTAAAACCTGAATATCCAATTGAAAGCCGCCCCTTTGTTAATTCTTGCAAGTACGTGCGAAGGAATACTTTCAGAATATCTATAGGAGGTTGCAGAATATGATAAGCACGTTTGATGGATATGCACCTAAACTCTTTACATTAAGAACAGTACTGGTTCTACTTGGAATGTGCCGAAATCTTGTCTTATTAAAGGCATAGCTAATGCCCTCTTCGCTGAGTTATGGATAATTATTATCCTCTGATAATAAAATCTGAGTTTTATACTTCGCAGGTTTTGATGTCACTGCAATGACGAGATTTTGTGGGAAAACATAAAAAAATCAAATAAAATACAGGTCAAATTTTATTGGAGAAGTAAAGAAAGAGGCGGCTTCTAAATGGAACTTAGAGGACGAACTAGTTTACAATGATATATCAAGAAAGCGTACTGTCCATACCAACCGAACCAGATTATCACACATGGACAGATATCCCAGACTGTTAAAAAATCGATTTGTGAAGGTAATAATTTGTAACAGCACTCCAAACGTACTGAGAAAACATAAGTAACAAGCTTGAGTCATTTTAGGTTTTCCTGCATATTTTGTCAATTCTAATTTTGCTGTTAGACTTCTTTATGATTTCATCTCCCAAGGCATGATGGTGTTGAAAACAATTGGTATTGCATCCAAGTCCGTTATGCTTGAAACCAAAGTTAAAATCCAAAACTTGATATACCGTGAGAATGCATACAAGAGAGAATTTGTGTATGGCACAAGAAAAAGAAACAGAAAGGAGAAGATCAAAATGAATTATTGCAAGCCCTGCAAGTAGGATGGCAAATTGACTCTTTCTAATAGATATGAGCATTTAACATAAATATCGACTTTCAGGGCTTGCAGCCATAGTCTCCAAGCCCCGTTGATAGTTTAGTTATATTCCAGGCACTGATGACTACTTCACTAATAACTAAAGGTACATTCCTTCAAACAAAAGCCTCGCCATGCTTGTATAAAAAAAAAATAAGCATAAATTTGTCTTTTGAAGAAAGCATACTGCTCCCATACAAATCCAGAACTATAACATGCTGTCACTTCAGTTTATAAACAATGAATGCATCAAATACTAATAGAAATCGACATAATCAAAAACTAGCCTTACTATTAATGTTTTATAAGCCTTGAAGAGACAATAAGTCAATTCTCAGACTAGAAATCCACAAATCTCCAGCCTCAGAATCATGCACGCACAAAATGAACCAACACAGTAGGAATGCCATATAAGGAGTGAAATTACCTACTCTAATTCAAGAATGCAGATCAGTCATCCATTATCATGATAATTCATTTGGGTCAAGTTGATTGAATCATCATGCGAATCTAAACTAGGATCAACAAGTTATTGAATATGAATCGATTTGGACCGCCAAGCACTCAAGTTCGTCAAGCATGAGCTTGCCCAAAGCCTTAAGCCATCCAGAGCTAAAATGTGCCAAGTTGCCCTAGAGAGAGCCCTATTCGGTCCTCAAAACTTGAACACTAAATTAGCCTAAAGGACTCGTGCAACCTCACCAACTCATCAAAGCCATTCACCCATAAAACTAGAACGCTTTTCATTGCCTATCAATTAGGGGTTCGCACTAGGAGAAATCATCAAGGGTGCTCATCCTCAATCCAAATTCTCCCAAAGTTCTCGCTTAAGGTACAATTATGAGGCAGACTTGCCCATATAAAGCAAGCTATCAAAAGTTGACTTATCTGCTTTTCATTTAGTATTACAATGTAGCTCATCTTGCACAGTTAATCTTAAACCTCACTTATAAATAGATGATCATTAATCAAATATGTGCATGAAGTAAACCTTTATGCTTGGCCAAAACTCTATTCCAATAAAATATCTTTAGATTATCTGATAGATCCCCTATTAGTCCACTATAAAGCTAAAACATTAAATAAAAATATTCTAATCTCCCTTTCTCTGCTTTGAGTTCAATCAATATTTGTAGTAGATTCATTGTATTTTCCACAAAAAACATTAAATCAATTGGTTGTTACTTTCTAAAAATTTATATGGCGAGAAGCTGCTTTTTACAGCTAGATTTGCTTAAGCATATATCTATACATAAATTGTAATCTTACTTTTCAAAAAAAAAAATTATAATACACCATCAATTTTCAAAAAGTTATTTTCCTACAACAGTTTACAATCAATCTTACAAAAAGTTGCAGCTGCACAAACTCTGAAGTATAGAGTAATGATTACCCCATTTCTACTCGAGTAGCCTCCTGCAAGGCCTTGATTCTTGCAGTTGGCTGCCATGAGGAGCCTCACCCACACAGGGCATCCTGCCTGCTCCATCTGGTCTCGCAAAAACCTCACCGTGGGATCTGTAAATGATCCCTTGAAATCAAAATCGGTTAAAATGTTAATTGGAATCGATTGACGACGTTCAGTCAAAACTAATTAAAAAGAGAAAAGAGAGAATAGCAGCACTGAAAACCTTTAAGACTTTTCGTTATTCGATCCATACAGTCCTCCCGCGACATGCCTGAGGAGTCTTCGCTCACCTCCATGCCCATACTCGCGGCCGAGTCTGGCGGCAGATTCCTGTCCTCCATTGCTATCCTCGGTCCGTTCTCTCGACAGCCGGGAATCAAAAGGCGACCTTCCTGGTTCTGTGCTTCTCACCGTCCTTGGAATCAAGCGCGGATCTCGAGAGTCGAACTAACTCCGCACTCCGGATCAGGTGGACGGTGCGTGCCGCGTGCGGTTATGGTGGGTATAAGGCTTGGATGAGCCGGATTCGGACAAGATACGTTCGGGACATAAATAAAATTGTTGTGTGTTGTATGCTTACTTGGAAAGTCAGATATATTCATTTGACTTGCAATCTGATCCGGTCATAAATTATCTTGTCAGCTCAACTGGAGGCATACACTTGCGTGCCCAAAATAAAGATAAAAAGATGAAATGACGGAAATTTTTTATATTTCAAGCGCCTATACAGTTTTCAATTTTCGGTATTCGTAATTCTCCGAGGTTCCTGCAAAAAAATCTTCTGAAAACTTTTAGCATTCTCTTTTGCTCAAATAGGGGAGTAGATACGTTATTACATACAATAGTTAAATGTACTCCGTATTTTTTTGGTATTCACTGTGTATTTGCTGAAAAAATTATAAAAAATAAAAACAATCCGATAAGGATAAAAAATTATATATTTCTTACCGTCTCCGTGATTTCTGCATATTTTATGCGTATATTCTGCTTATTCTTTGTATATTTGTTGAAAACTCAAATCCTAAAATTTAAATATAAATACTATGAATCTTAAAACCATAAAAAATAAAAGTATTCCAATAAGAAAAAAGATTAGTTATTTCTTACCTTCTGGTTAATTTTAGTGTAAATAATGTTTGATTTCTGCGTATATTATGTGTACCGTCTACGTACCTATTGCATATCTTCTACCTATCTTTTGCGTATCTTATGCGTATCTTATATGTATCTTATGCGCATCTTATGTGAATCTTCTGTGTATATTCTATATATCTTCTGCGTATTTTCTATGTAATTTTTACGTATCTTCTGCTTATCTTATTTAATATTTATTTTCTTAATTTATGCAAATCTACATCCCTCTTATCTCTTATCGTTGTTACGTTTCAACATTCAGAATAATCTGTGATAATTTTACCGAGATAATTCCCCCTGATGTTGAAGATAAATTGAAGAACTTAAATATCTACCAATTTCTTCAATTTTCTGGATTCGAGCAAAATGCCCCACTTATTTACCAGCTGATGACAATGTGGAATATTTCAAAGCAAGTTTTTATTATAAATGGTCATGTTATATCTTTCACTGCTGATGAAGTTGCTCTCCTTACTAGTCTTCTAAATAGAGGTGAAGAGATTTCATGGCCTTACCTTGCCCCCTACAGTAGTCACCTCAAAGGATATGAAGTTGAAAATGCTAGAGTTGAATAAACATAGCCCCCCATAAACTATGTTCAAAATATTTATTATATATTTATGTTCAATTTTATTTTTCCAACAAAGCAACTTCAAAACTCCAAGATTGCTACAAATAATATCAAATAATATATATGAGTTTTTATCAATTAACTGGGTATGATCGATTTGGGAATGCTTGGTTGAAGAATTTAATAATATATCTATCAAAATTTTAAAGAACAAGTCAGTTGGTTACATCAATGATTTTATGCGCATGCTAATTATGAGTGCTAAAATCATTCTAATTTAATGTTTAATTTGACTAATTCATTTGCTAAAATTATCTTTGATCTCATGCAGGTTTGGTTCCTGGAAGTTCACTTACATTCATCACCCAAAGTACCCTAACAAAAGGCCCCGTTTCCTTCGATGGACCGATGACATTGTATATAATACCGAGAAGACTACTAAATTATTTATTAATTTAAAGAAAAGATATGTATGTATGCAGATTTATTTATTAATTTCAATAAACACCTCTTAAAGATAATTAAAAATAGGGATTTGCTAACAAATTCATTTTTCATAAATTTTTTATGACCTTCAGGGAGTTACACAGGAGAAAGCTAATCTACTGGGCATCTAGAAATATTCATCAAGCCATTATTCTCCCATTCAAACCCCCCCCCCCCCCCCCCCCCCACCCCCCCCCCCCCCCCCAATCTTTCAAACAACCACAACCCCAATCTGCCAACAACCCCAACCCCAATCACCTAAGTAACCACACTTTCCATTTTCAATACAATCATTCGTTGTTCTCCAAGAAAAAATAATCAAAATAGTCCAAGATACCCGCACAAAGCTCTTCTATGAATTTGAAGGTAGGCTGAGCATGAAGTTTGAACAAATAGTTCAAAGAGTAGATTTAATTGATTACAAGCTCCACAGTTGCATTATTCAAGACATTCTCTATCATGGTCAACAACCTACTCCCTCCTTATCATACAATCACCCAATGCAAAATATAATGATATCTTACAAACATACAAAGACCTAAGCCCCAGATGATACCAAACCCCCAAACGAGACCAAAGCCCAGATAAGTCTAATGTCCTAGTGCAATCCAATGTCCTAGAGTAGTACAATATCTTAGAGCAATCAAATGTCCCAGAGCAGTCCAATGTCCTAGAGCAGTCCAATGTCCTATAGAGACCAAAGCTTCAAAAGAGGAAGTCAGTATTATAAAAATAAGGGTGTATAAGAAGCATAAATTAGATATTTCTAATTCATCCCAAAATGAACCATCCCAAAAAGAACTATCCCAAAAAATTCCATCTCGAAAAGAACCATAAAAAAAAAGCATCCCAAAAAGAACCAATCAACATTAATCATGTTATATTAACTTATAGCCCTACAAGCCAAATAGTGAACTACATTGACATAGAGATATTGAGTTCTGAGAAGAAATATTTTATTAATGAAAGCATTAAGAAGTTCGGTAATAAGTAAACATGCTAACTATGTTATTAATTGCATTTTTTAGTGTTTTTTATGTATGTTTATTCACTTATGCATTTTATGCTTATTTTATGTTTATAGTCTATGTATTTACTATGTATTTTATGCATATATAATTACTACGTATTGTATGCATAATTACTGTATATTATATACATAATTATTGCGTATTGTATGCATAATTACTATGTATTGTATGCATAATTACTGCTTATTAATTGATATTTTATGCGTAATTACTATGTATTTTATTAACTATATTTTTTCTTCCATTTTTTTAGGAGTGATTCAATATTCTCTGCTAGGAACGTTATAGTTTCTAGCCGTGGTATGGACGAAATATTATCCGATAATTATCTTGACACTGATCATATAGATACATTCGCCATTTTATTACATGAGAAGAGTAAACTTTTGCCCAACAAGTACCATAAATTTTTATATATCTCGCCAATGTATTGGGTTAGCATACATGTTTAATTTATATATAATATTTTTAGTTGTTTAATTCATTATTTCTTATATTTAATTCTTATATTTAATTCCTGCATCATTACAAGTTGAAGGATAAAAATTCAAAATTGTTTATCAAATACATAAACTATAATTCTATTCATTCATGCAACATTCTAATTCATCAAATTATTGACAGATCGCAATGGAACCTTCTGGTTGTGTTGCAAAATGAATGAAAGTGAGAATTTTACGATTCTATTCCTAACCCCATGTATAAAAATATTGCTACAAAGTTAGTAAGTTTGTTATTTGTTAAAGAATTTCATAATTTAACAGTGAACTAAATTATATTCTTTATATTATTTAGATTAAAAGCTTATACAGGGATTCCAAAGAAGCTTTTGATAATAATATTAATTAATGGAAGTTTGAAACTAGCAAGAACGCGCCAACTCAGACAAAAAATATAAATTAAGGAATGTTTGTTTGCAAATACGTGGAAAACATTATTCTACAAAATAACACCAACTAGAAAGATAATAAAGATTGGCAGGCCAATATGCCAAAATATAGTGCATAATTATCATATGCATTATTCTGTGTAGCATTGAATTGAATTTTTTATTTTCATAGATTTTTTTTTATGGTAAAAAATTGTTCAATATACATTATTTTGATAAATTTTTTTACATAGTTTTTTTAGTAATTCATTTACTTTACTGAAATATAACTTTAATAATAAATGAGCACGTCGTACGCAGTAATTAAGCAGTAATATGTAGAAAATGCACAAAAAATATACAGTAATTAAGCAATAAACACACAAAAAATATGCAATAAATACACAGTAATTAAGAAGTAAATATGCAAAAATACGCAACAAATGCGCAGTAATTAAGCAGTAAATTTGAAGAAAATGCACATCAAATGCGCAACAAATGTGTAGTAATTAAGAAACAAGTATGCATAAGTCAATTATAATTTAACCTTAGGTATATCGTTGATAAAAGAACTCATCTTTGATAAACATCAACTACATTATACTTGTTCCCTTGTATGTAATGGAATGCGGTGTGTGATTTTTTGAAAAAATATCAACAACATATTTGCATGCTGTCTCTTCATGGAAATTTCTGTGCTGAAGGTTTAGGCAATCAATTTTGCTAAACCTTCAGCACATGAATTCCATGAAGATGCGACAATGCTTCTTCACCGAATAGTGAGGATTGCTGCGTATTGGCTATGTAGTTCATACTACGCAGCAAATATGCACTTGAAATTTTTATAAAAATCTCACAACACATTACATTAAAAGGCAATTGAAGAAATAAAATTCGAACAAGCTTATATAGAGAGGATGGTTAAACCAATAATAGAGAGCAATAAATTAGGTCAAAAAAATAATAAAATGTCATAGATATTAGGAGATATCCAAACGACCACCTCAACAAACTCAACTAAATGCCTGTCAAATATTAGTAAAGGTATAGGTAATAACATAATGACTGTAATAATGGAGTTCAAACATGCAATAAATACTTCAAAAGAAACGTCTTTGTAAAGAAATCTTGCTGCATGTTTTCTTTATAAGTTGAAACATACATCTCTGTAAAGGAATATTGAATTAATTTTTAAAATACATATATAAAAAACATCCTTCTCCAGATCAATCCTCAATTTCATCGGCATTTTTTCTATTAAAAATTTTGCTATAAGCCTTATATATTGTCGGGATTTTAGTGTTAGGAATCAAACCTAGAATCCTCGTTCTCTAAAAGGTGGTTTTCTTTGTTTGAGAGAATACACAGTAAATAATCATGATGTATGCATTCCATATGCATGTGTTATGCATTCAATTTGCAACACCTAATGACTTTTGGATTTAAAACTTGTTTATATAATAAGAAGAAAAAACTATTAATAATTTTATCTTATTATTAATCTTTTTAAAACATATTTTAGGACATAGAAAATATTGTGAAAATTTTATTAAGTGAACACAAACTGTATATAGTGTCTTATGTTATATTGGTTATAGTTCTAGAGAGTAGGTATATATGTCAAGGGTTTAGCTTTCTAGAGTTATATAGATTGAGGAGAGTTTCAAGTTTTTTGGATTATGTATAATTGAAGCAGGAAACATTAAATTTTTGAGTTTTAGGAATCAAACCAAGATTCCTTGTCCTGTAAAGACCATTTTTCCTTAGCTTGAGAAAATACATAGTAAATACGCATGACGTATGCATTTCATACGCATGTGTTACGCATTTAATACATAACATCTAATGACTTTTGGTTTCAAAACTTATTTTTATAATAAAAAGATAAAAGTACTAATAATTTTATCTTATTATTAATCTTTTTAATACATATTCTAGGATCATAACAATTATTGTAAAAAAATTATTCAGTGAACATAAAATGTATGTAGTACCTTATGATATATAGGTTATAGTCCTAGAGAATAAGGATATATGTCAAGGGTTTAGCTTTCTAGAGTTATTGAGATTGAGGGGGATTTCAAGTTTTTTGGATCATGTATAATAGAAGCAGGAAACTTTAAATTTTGAGTTTTAGGAATCGAACCTAGAATCCTCATCCTCTAAACGTCTTTTTTTCTTAGCTTGAGCAAATACGTTGTAAATACGCATGACGTACGCATTCCATATGTATGTTTTACTCAAAGCTTGTTTATAAAATAAGAAGATAAAAGTAGTAATAATTTCCTCTTATTATTAATCTTTTTAATACATATTTTAGGATCATAACAATTATTGTGAAAGTTTATTAAGTGAATAGAAAATGTATGTAGTGTCTTATGTTATATATGTTATAGTTCTAGAGAGTAGGGATATATATCAAGGGTTTAGTATTCTAGAGTTATATAGATTGTGGGGGGTTCAAGTTCTTTGGATCATGTATAATAAAAGCATGAAACATTAAATTTTGAGTTTTAGAAATCAAACTTAGATTCATTATCCTCTAAAGGCCTTTTTTAGTTGGCTTGAGGAAATACGTTGTAAATATGCATGACTTATGCATTCTATATGCATGTTTTATGCATTAAATATGCAACACCTAATGACTTTTGGTTTCAAAACTTATTTATATAATAAGAAGATAAAAGTATTAATAATTTTCTCTTATTATTTACCTTTTTAATACATATTTTAGGATCATAGCAATTATTATATTATTTTTATTAAGTGAACATAAAATGTATGTAGTGCCTTATGTTATATAAGTTATAGTTCTAGAGAGTAGGGATATATGTCAAGGGTTTAGCTTTCTAGAGTTATAAAGATTTAGGGGGGTTTCAAGTTTTGTGGATCATATATATTAGAAGAAGGAAACATTGAATTTTAAATTTTAGGAATCGAACCAAGATTCTTTATCCTCTAATGGCCATTTTTTCTTGGCTTGAGCAAATACGTAGTACATATACATGACGTACGTATTCCATACGCATGTTTCACGCATTAAATACACAACATTTAATGACTTGTGGTTTCAAAACTTATTTATATAATAAGAAGATAAAATTATTAATAATTTCCTCTTATTGTTAATCTTTTTAATTCATATTTTTTTATTACAGCAATTATTGTGAAAATTTTATTAAGTGAACACAAAATGTATGTAATGACTTATGTTATATATGTTATAGTTCTAGAGAGTAGGAATATATGTTAAGGGTTTAGGTTTTAGACTTATATAGATTTAGCAGGGTTTCAAGTATATTGGATAATGTATAATAGAAGCTTGAAACATTGGATTTTGAGTTTTAGGAATCGAACCTAGAATCCTTGTTCTCTAAAGGGATTTTTTACTTGGCTTGAGCAAAAACATAGTAAATACACATGATGTACGCATTTCATACGTAAGTGTTACACATTAAATACACAACATTTACTGACTTATGATTTAAAAACTTTTTTATATAATAAGAAGATCATAATATTAATAATTTCCTCTTATTATTAATCTTTTTAATACATATTTTAGGATCATAGCAATTATTATTAAAATTTTATTAAGTGAACACAAAATATATGTAGTGTCTTATGTTATTTAGGTTATAGTTCTAGAGAGGAGGGTTATATGTCAAGGGTTTAGCTTTTTAGAGTTATAGAGATTGAGGGGCATTTCAAATTTTTTGGATCATATATAATAAAAGCAAGAAACATTGAATTTTGAGTTTTATGAATCGAACCAAGATTCCTTATCCTTTAAAGGCCATTTTTCTAAGCTTAAGCAAATACGTAATAAATACGCATGACATACGCATTTAATACACATGTTTTGCACATTAAATATGCAACATATTGTATGTAGTGGCTTATGTTATATAGGTTATAGTTCTATAAAGTAGGGATATTTGTCATGGGTTTAGCTTTCTAGAGTTATAGAGATTGAGAAGAGATTCAAGTTCTTTGGATCATGCATGATAGAAGAAGAAAACATTGAATTTTGAGTAATAGAAATGGAACTTAGATTCCTTGTCCTCTAAAGGCCTTTTTTTCTTGGCTTGAGCAAATACGCTGTAAATATGCATGACTTATGCATTATATATGCATGTTTTACGCATTAAATACGCAACACCTAATGACTTTTGGTTTTAAAACTTGTTTATATAATAAGAAGAAAAAAGTATTAATAATTTCCTCTTTTTATTAAACTTTTTAATAAATATTTTAGGATCATAACAATTATTCTAAAAATTTTATTAAGTGAATACAAAATGTATATAGTGCCTTATGTTATATAGGTTATAGTTCTAGATAGTAGGGATATATGTGAAGGGTTTAGATTTTTAGAGTTATAGAGATTGTGGGGGGTTTCAAGTTTTTTCGATCATGTATAAAGGAAACATTAAACATTGAATTTTAAGTTTTAGGAATCAAACCTAGATTCTTCATACTCTAAAGAGCTTTTTTTCTTGGCTTGAGCAGATACATAGTAAATATGCATGACGTACACATTCCATACATATGTTTTATGAATTAAATACTCAACATTTAAGAAGATAAAATTATTTATATTTTTATCTTATTTTTAATTTTTTAATACATATTTTAGGATCATAACAATTATTGTGAAAATATTATTAAGTGAACACAAAATGTATGTAGTTCCTTATGTTATATAGATTATAGTTCGAGAGAGTAGGGTTATATGTCAAGGTTTAGTTTTCTAGAGTTATTGAGATTGAGGGGGGATTCAAGTTCTTTGGATCATGTATAATAAAATAATGAAATATTGAATTTTGAGTTTTAGAAATCAAACTTAGATTCTATAGGCCTTTTTTACTTGGCTTGTGCAAATACACTATAAATACACATGACTTATACATTCTTTATGCATGTTTTATGCATTAAATGCACAACACCTAATGACTTTTGGTTTCAAAACTTATTTATATAATAATAAGATAAAATCATTCATAATTTTTTCTTATTATTAATCTTTTTAATACATATTTTATGGTCATAAAATTATTTTGAAAATATTATTAAGTTAACACAAAATATATATAGTTCCTTATGTTATATAGATTATAGTTCTAAAGAGTATGGATATCTGTCAAGGGTTTAGCTTTCTAGAGTTATAGAGATTGAGGGGGGTTTCAAGTTTTTTGGATCATGTATAATAGAAGCATAAAACATTGAATTTTGAGTTTTAGAAATCGAAACATGATTCGTGGTACTCTAAAGACATTTTTTTCTTGGCTTGAGCAAATATGCAGTGCAAACGCATGACATACACATTCCATATGCATGTTTTACGCATAAAATATATAACATTTAATAACTTTTGGTTTCAAAACTTATTTATATAATAAGAAGATAAAAGTATTAATAATTTTCTCTTATTATTAATCTTTTTAATATATATTTTAGGATCATATCAATTATTGTAAAACTTTTATTAAGTGAACATAAAATGTATGTAGTGCCTTATGTTATATATGTTAAGTAAGGATATATGTCAAGGGTTTAGCTTTCTAGAGTTATAGAGATTGAGGGGGGTTTCATGTTTTTTGGATCATGTATAATACAAATAGGAAACTTTGAATTTTGAGTTTTAGGAATCGAACCTAAATTCCTCGTTCTATAAAGGCCTTTTTTCTTGGCTTGAGCAAATACGCTGTAAATACATATAACATACTCATTTCATACATATGTTTTACGCATTAAATATACAACATTTAATGACTTGTGGTTTCTATTGAGAGAGTTGCTACTTAGCTTTGCATGTTTGACATTCTTGTAACTTGTATTTTTTTTATGATTCCAAATATTATTATTTTGATTAAGTATTTTCTCTTAATACATTTTGGAAGAATTATTTTTTCTCTTGTATGTACTAAATTTTCAGAAAAATCATACTCCAGATTGTTGAAGACTTCAAATCAAGATCAGCTTAGAATATTTTATACATTGAAGTCTATATTTTTCATTTTATTGAGTCTGAGAGAGTGTGATTGTAATTGAGTAATTGAGCACACATACACTGGGGAAGAGTTTTAAAATTTTCATTTTAAAACATATCATACGATACGATACCATTTCATATGGGATGATCTGGTCAGTTATTTTTTCCAATGAGGAATGGAATGATCAGAGAAGGCCAAAAGTTTTTTCTAAGTTTAGATCATACAAAAGAAATGTTTAGTTCCTCCCAAGATGATTTGCTATAGATTTGGAAAATACAGTGTTCGTCTAGATGAAATGCTTAGTTTGTCCCAAGAGGATCTGCTATGAATTTGGCAAATACACTATTCGTCCAGATGAAATGTTTAGTTTTTCCCATGACGATCTGCTCTAGATTTGGTAAATATACAATTTGTCCAGATGAAATGTTTAGTTTGTCCCAGGATGATCTACTCTAGATTTGGCAAAAACATTGTTCGTCCAGATGAAATGTTTAGTTTGTCCCAAGATGATCTGATCTGGATTTGGCAAATACACTATTTGTCTAGTTAATATTTTTAAATTGTATCAGGATGAAGGGCTCTGCTATGTATACTTATAATTCGTCCTAACTTTTTGTACAAATGAACTTTGAAAAATAATTGTTCGTACTGGAAAAACCACGTTCGTACAGGACAATGATCGGGTACGAATAGAGTTCGTGCCCATTCACAATGAGTTTGTACACAACAATTTTTGAACTGTTTGTACGTATGAAATATGATCGTACGAGATGATCGTGGACGGTCAAATTTAAAAAATGCAGTTTTCTGGACTATTTTCATGTCTTTTATATAAAAGCTCATCTTATATCATTTTATCTTTTTGTCACTTGATCTTCGTGAATGGTAAAGAGAAATTGAAGGAGAGAGTAAGAGAGAGTGTTTAAAAGAGTTTTCTTTCTATTAGAGCATGAAGGGTTGACTTGATTACTTAAGAGTAAGGATCTATGTATATACTTTGTGTTTACTTCACTCTTTTGTCTTATCCTTTTAGATTTCTCGTGCGAAAATCTTTCAAGAAGATCCGGTTCTCTGTCGACACTCGAGGAGTGTGAATAGCGGAAGGTTCTCTACCTATACTTGGAGAGTGTGAACAGCCGAAGGTTCTATGCCTACACTTGGAGAGTGTGAACAGCCAACGGTTCTCTGCCGAGACTTAGAGGGTGTAAAAAGATGTCAGTTCTCTGTTGCACAGGGTAGTGGTGGAAGAGAGTTTTTTGAAGGCTTCTCCACCTTACTGTGGGGGCAAAAGGAGAGTCACTAGTGGTAATATTGTAATACATGAAGTGGGAGACTTCAGGGAGTTAATGTAGGTCGTGTTTGATCGAACCACTATAAATCTTTGTGTCTTTTTATTTCCACTGCTTGACTTTCTACCATTTATTTATGTGGTTGAAAAATTATTTTTAAAAATTCTAAAAAAACAACCTACTCAGTTTGTTATAACAGTTTCAAACTTTTAAATTCCAATAAGAGGCAAATTTTTAAAAGTACCAATTCACCCCCTCTTGGTTAGCCTTTAGGACATAAGCTTAGGTCTAATAACACAACTCATATTCAACAAGTTTCAATAAGTGATATCAGAGTTTTGTTTCAAATACATAAGTTTAGACTACTTTTTGATTAATAACCACGACTACATTTGAAAACCAAAACACACCAAATGGTTACTTTATAACTAGACCTCCCTTATTTGATAATATTCCTTTCTATTTTTGGAAAAACACGTATGTCAAAATTTTCACACTCACTAGACTATCATATGTGAGTCTTAGTTCAAGAAGGGTATACAAAACTAATTAGATTAGTTGACAGAGTCAGAGTTGAAATTTCCTTTGCAGATTGGACTATAGAACAACATGAACTTGCCTAACTTAACGCTAAATATTTGAATAGTTTCTTTTGTGCACTTAAATATGAAGATTACATGCAGGTTTCCACTTACAAAAGTGGAAAGGACATATGGGATAAACTTTGTATAACCTATGAAGGGACTAATGAAGTTAAACACTCCAGACTTAATATCTTATTGCATAACTATGAATTGTTTTGTATGAAACCTAATGAATCTATTTCTGACATGTATACAAGATTCACACAAATAGTCATCTCTTTATACGCATTGGGTAGAGAACTAATGAATGCTAAAATGGTTAATAAGATACTTCGGTTTTTGCCTACTACATATGATGCTAAGATAACTATAATTATAGAGTTTAAAGACTTAAATGTATACTCTATTAACAATCTTTTTGGATCACTAATTACTTACGAGCAAGAAGTTAGTCAATAAAAGATTGTTGTAGGAGAGCTACAAAAGGAGAAGAACATTACACTGAAGGTGGAGTTGTAGAGTGACCTATCTGTACCTGAGGATGAGGATAACATTGCCTTAATGACTAGGCAATTTAGGAGTTATCTAAAGAGGAAGCAGAAGAGATGCCTGTAATGGAATAGAGGTTGTTGCAGATCTATGATTTTGATGATAGCAAACATTCCTTATTTCTCTACGATTTCCTTATGTGCTAACGTTTCAGGTCCACACGATTAGACTGCAATCTGGAACCAGCTCAAGATTGGGTAGACTAGGTCTGTGTCAGTTTGTAATCTTTTTCCTTTCTTGAGTCTGTTGTATTTGGTGTGGCTATAACTTGGTAGAAATTCTCTTGCTCCCTATATGATTTCTATTTTTGGTAACATCATCCGAGACGATATTATATCGGCCTGGACGATCTTTCCAAAATCAGAAACCCTAATTAGGCCATCCTCATTAAGGCAGCTGTCAACAGATCGGCCTGGACGATACTTGTATCGGCCAGGACGATAATCTCAATTCAGAAAGAATTAGCCGCCATAATCAATTTAGGAATTCTTTGTTTTAGGATATCGGCCAGGACGATATTATTATCGTCCAGGATGATCTGACTCAATCATGCCTAAATTGATATGGTATCTTTGGAAAGCATTAATGGTTGATTGATACGATCACATCATTCGAGAAGATCGAGTGATCGGCCAGGACGATGGCCTGGACGATCTACATCGGACAGCTTGTATTCAGGGCGATGATCAGGACGATTGAAATCGATTTTAAACTAATCAGCCAGGACGATCGTGAGATCGGCCTGAATGATGTAACCAATTTTCTTCTGATCGACTCAAATTGTCCCAGGCTAATGAGCTTAATTTGTACTGATCGGCCAGGATGATATGCCTATCGGCCTAGACGATAATGTCGGCAACTTGCATTAATGAGCTCGTTTTAAGAGCTTCTATTTAAGTTTTGGCATGACACTTTGTAAGTGTCTTTGGCAGCCATTGGAGCTTTGTTCTTGTGGGGGAGACTTGAAGAGAGAGCTTGAAAGGGAGAGAGGAAAGGGTGGAGTTTGAGAGAGGGAGAAGATCCTGTGGAGGGGGTTCCACACGGTTGCTCCGGCGAACTCGCACCTTAGTACCATCGGATTCAAGGCTTATCTCGAGGTAAGTTCACCAAAGAAGAAGTCTCTTTGGTGTCAAAAGACCCGGCAATTCCGCCGCACAGGGGGAGGTGGAAGTGATTTTGTAAGGGCTTCTCCACCTAGCTGTGGGGGCTAAAGGATGTTGAGTCCAGTAATTAGGTTGTTAAGCCTAAGTAAATGTCCCACGGCTACCAAGAGGGGGGTGAATTGGTAGTTTTAAAAATTTTAAACCCTCTTAATGATAAAGTTGAACCGAAATAAAATTTTCTTTTAAAGTTTGTAGAAAAATGTTTTTCAACCACAGAGTTGTTTAAACTGAAATTTAAAGTGCGGAAACGTAAAAGCAATAAAGTAAATGACACCAGATTTATAGTGGTTCGGTCTATAACCAGACCTACATCCACTCCTCAGAGGCACCCTCTGAGTATTGCACTAATACCACAAAGTAACTCTCCTTTAGCACCCACAGCAAGGCGGAGAAGCCTTTACAACAACTCTTTTCACCACTACCCGGTGTGGCAGAGAACCGTCGTCCTTTTACACAATCCACAGTGCTGGCAGAGAACCGTCATCCTTTTACACTCTCCTAGTGTGGGCAGAGAACCCTACGGCTGTTCACACTCTCCAAGTGTAGGCAGAGAACCTTTTCGCTGTTCACACTCTCCAAGTGTAGGCAGAGAACCCTTCGGCTGTTCACACTCTCCAAGTGTCGGCAAAGAACTGGATCTCCTTGACTGATCTTCTCACAAGAATCTAGAAGGAAGAAGGAAAAGAGTGAAGAAATTCAATTTCACAAGTAGAGACTCTTACCTTAGTAATCCAAGTGAAGCCTTCTCGCTCCAGTGGTAGGAATCCTCCTTTGAATACTCTCTTTCACTCTCTCCTTGGCTATTCTCTCAAGAGGCACGAAGATCAAATGACAAAAAGATTGGGTGGCAGTCTAATTTGGACTATTTATACAAAAGACATGAAAAACCGCCCAAAAACTGCAAGTTTCCAATTCTGTACGCAGTGGATCGTCCTGTACGATCCTGGATCGTCCTGGACGATTTTACTTAAACGATCTGAAACGACCCAATTTGTATATGTGTACGAAATGACTTCGTACAGCTGATCGTCCTGTACGAACTAGGTTCGTCCAGTACGAACGGTTACTACAAGGTCGGTTCTAGAAACTGCTGAAAACTGTTCTAAGTCGGTTAATCGTTTGGACGAAAATATGTTCGTCTGGATGAAAATTTTCCAGAGAGCCGATCGTCCTAGACGATTATTTATTTCGTCTCGACGAAAATTTTCCAGAGGACCAATCACCACGGACGATAATTTGTTTTCGTGTGGACGAAAAATTTCCCGAGACCTGATCGTCCGGTACGATATTTAATTTCGTATGTACGAAAATTTTCCAGAGCACTGGTCGCCTCGTACGATGGTAAAATTCGTTTGGACAAAAATTTTATAGAGAACCCATCGTCCGGGACGATAATAAATTTCGTCCTGGACGAATAGGATTTAGAAAAATTTTTCGAGCAAATTCCTATTCGTTCCATGTGCTCTATAGGAGATAACTGACGGATCGTCCAGTACAATAAAAATCATCCTGTACGATCAGTATAAAATTATATGATCTCCTTATGTGTGTGTGTAAGTTTTTTTTTTTTATTCACTCAATTACAATCACTCCCTTTCAAAATTAAATCAAAGAAAATACAAACTTCAAATAAATAAAATATCTCATGTTGAATTTGATTTGAAGTTATCGTAGTCTGGAGTCGGATTTTCCTGAAATGTTAGTACACACAAGAGCAAGTCCAAATCTTCTAAAATTGTTAGGAGATAACTATACATTTGAACAATAATGTTTGGAATCATCAAAACTACATAAGTTTCACAAATATAAATCATTCAAATAGCAACTATTCAAACAATCTCCTCCTTTTTGATGATGGCAAAACAATTATTATTTGTATGGTTTCAAGTTAAACAAATCTCCTATCTCCTAAACTCCCCCTGAATTGATGAGTACATTAAAATAAGGAGGCATAAAGAACAAAATTTTTGTTTTTCTAAAATTTTAACACAAAACAACTACAAAGTAAAAAAAATTGCAAACAGAACAATCAAAACAGAAAACAGAAAATACAATAATTTCTCCCCCTTTTTGACAACAACAAAAAGTGAATAAGAAAAAGACAAGAAATGTAAGTAATTATATGAAAATCATTTTTAAAATTTAATCTAAATTGTGATTGTCATAGGGTATGCAATTTTAAACTAAAGATATTAGGTCAATCATAGAAATTCATACAATTTAAGAACTGATATAACATTGTAAGTAAGAAGAATTTATCAAAGACATGATTCAATTTAGACATTTGACTATAGAAAATCATTACAAAAGAGATGTATAAAAATTTTATATTTCAAAGTTCAATAGAATATAAATGAACATAAGATCAATTTGAATTAAGAGATTGAACGAATTTGGAAAGAATAGAATTACCTCATGTGGCGCTTTGCGCTTCTTTTTCAAAATTTTGGGGCACATTTTGTGCATTTTTTCTTGGTTGGGCTTATTTTGTGCCTCTTTTTCACTTTGCAAATCTTTGCAAATTCCTTTTGATTTTTGTACGTTTGTATAATGTTCAAGAGTAATTGAGACCAATTCTTTCCAAAATCTATAATCTAAAATTTCAAATATTTCTAGGTGCATAAATATCACTTGAGCATAGAAATACAAAATAAGAAAACATCTAAATTGCAATAGTAATATTAACTTTTATGTAGTCTAAATGAATAGACATGAATTTAAAAGTTCTAATTACAACAAGTTATAAACAACTTATAAATTCAGAAAGTCTAGATTTTCTAATATAGATAATCTCAAATTACAATCGAATTTAAGCACTATATAGATTAAATAATACTAATGAAATTCATAAATATTAACCACATTTCAAAACAAATCTAATAAAAGAAAACTCTCATTGATACTTAAGAAACAGATTACATAAAAAGAAGAAAAATATATTGAACTTAAAAAAAAAACCAACATCAACACAAACATTTAACAAATAAAACAGACACGATACAAACAAAAAAAAATACAACAGACACAAATAAAAACACTTCTACTGTTCTGGAGGAGGAGGAGGAGGAATGCCGCCAAAAAGGTTGAAGTAGGAGGCCATCAACATTACATTGGTATTAATTTCATGAACTTCATCTTTAATATTACCAATGTCTTGTTGCTGCTGCGTAAGTTGGGTATCAAATTGATCAAACCTTTGATCAATGTGAGTCTCTAATCTATCAAATCTCTCAATCAGATTCTGGTAATCTGATTGAGAAGCAGAAGCTTGCACTCCTTCTTCTTCTTCCTCTTCTGAAGCACTGGCATGTGCTTTTTTTTTTCTTTTTCCTCCTTGAAGAGCAATCTGAATGATGCATCGTTATAGTAAACTGGCTCTTCATATTCTTCATCAGGATGCACTATGTTGTATTTCTTTTCCAAAATATAAGTGATTAAGTGTCCTAAAGAAATGTTCTTCTTCCTCTTCTGATCGGCATGTCCTATTTCTGAAAGCCCATAGATATGGTCTATGATAAGTTTGGCTTCGTCAATAGGATGTCTTTCCATGATTAAAAAGGTTAGAACAGAAAGGAGAGGGGTAATGTTAATCCTATCACCAGCTTTAGGAATAATTGAGGATCTAAGGATATGCTGGATGATTCGGGCATCTTGGGTCATACCGGAGACTCTAGCAACATGATAGGTTATGCCTATCTCTCTAATCACCCTATTGATTTGAAACCATTTGAAGGAGGTTTCTGACATTAGAGTGTGGGCTCTATATCCTTCAATTCTTAAGTTTAAAAATGCACCAATGTCGTGCTTGGTGATCTCAACTTTTTACTTAAAAACATAAGAACTAATGGTGGAGTGGTCAGAATTGAAACTCATGTTTGCTAGAAAGTAATGGTAGGTTTGCTTATTGTAGAAGTGGACGAGAGAAAGAATGAACTGAAATTGGGTTAAGGCGAAGAGGTGCAATACCCGAAATTTTAACTCAGTTTGAATAAGAATGCGAGACGGAGTGATTTTTGCGGATGCAAAACGAGGAAAAGATTCCTCATTTGCCTTGGAAAGAAAGTTGTCTAGGGCATTCCTATTTGGTTTCTTTACCAAAACCTTTTGTCATTTGCTAGAGGAGGCCATTGTTGATTTGATGTAGAAAGGGATTGAAAATGAAGTTTGGAAGTGTGATTGTCAAGTTTGAAAGCCTTCATATTTAAAGAAAAACGATACGTTCGTCCTGGACGAAAATATTCATCCTGGACGAAAAATTATTGTTCGTCTGGATGAAAAAATTCGTACAGACGATCCAATTCGTCCAAAATGTAACGGCATTTCGTAATCAACACAACTTACGATGCGTCCCTTCGTACAGGCTTTTTGACTTGACCGATCGTACAGACAAAAAATTTTCGTACAGACGATCAAAAAGTAAATCGTTTTAATGACTCTTGAAAACCGTCCCCTACAATGAACCGACACATGTTCGTCTGGACGAACGAAAATTTCGTATAGACGAAGTTCATATTAAAAACTGTCTTATCCACTCAACTGCTGCATTCAATTGTCCCGATGTTTGAGAAAAATAATTCGTCCTGGACGATCATCAGATCGTACAGACGATCTAATTAAAAACTGCTCTCAAAACGGTTAAAATTCGCGCAAACTGTTCCTTCACACATCGTCCCGTATGAAATATTTTTGTCCTGGACGATTTCCTCCAAAAAAAAATTTTTAATTTTGAATTTTTTAAATTAAGAAAATCAACAAAAATATTCAAAAAACACAGAAAACATAAAACAAAATCATAAATCCAAAAACAAATCATTCAAAACACACAAAATTTCACAAAAATCAAAACTAACAAAAATAAGATAAATATCAATGTTGCAAAGACATTTTGTTTAAGCATTCAAATCAATAACACCAAGCCTTGTTCTTAAAGTACTGAAGGTATCAAAGGCTAAAGGTTTTGTAAAAATGTCTGCAAGTTGATTTTCCGTTGAAACATGTATGAGTTCAATTTCTCCTTTGGATACATGATCCCTTATGAAATGATGCCTTATATCAATGTGTTTGGTTCTAGAATGTTGAATAGGATTTTTGGAAATGCAAATAGCACTAGTATTGTTATAATAAATTGGAATAGTGCCTATAGATAATCCTAAATCAATCAACTGTTGTTTTAACCAAAGTACTTGTGCCACACAACTTCCTAATGCAATGTATTCTGCTTCTGCAGTAGATAGTGCCACTGAATTTTGTTTTCTACTAGACCATGAAATTAATGAATTTTCAATGAATTGACATGTTCCAGAAGTGCTTTTCCTATCCACTCTACACCCTGCAAAGTCAGAATCTGAGTAACCAATAATTTCAAATGAAGAGCTAAACTTAGGATACCAAATTCCTAAGTTTTGAGTTCCTAGTATATATCTTAAAATCCTTTTCACTGCTGTCAAATGTGATTCTTTTAGATATGATTGAAATCTAGCACATAAGCAAACACTGAACATAATATCTGATCGGCTAGCAGTTAAGTAAAGTAAAGATCCAATTATCCCTCTAAATTTCTTTTGATCAACAGATTTTCCCTTAAGGTCCTTATCCAACTGAACTGAAGAACTCATTGGTGTACTAACAGGTTTAGCATTGTCCAATTCATATTTTTTTGAGGATGTCCTTAATATATTTAGTTTGACTAAGAAAAGTACCTTCCTCAAGTTGCTTAATGCTAAATCCTAGAAAGTAATTTAAATCTCCCATTAGACTCATTTCAAATTCACTACTCATTGTTTTAGAAAAATCATCACAAAGATGTTTATTTGAAGATCCAAAGATGATGTCATCCACATAAATTTGAACAATAAATATATCCTTTCCAATTTTCCTTAAAAAGATAGTTGTATCCACACTTCCTTTTTTAAAAGATCTTTCAAGTAGGAAGGTGCTCAACCTCTCATACCAAGCCCTAGGTGCCTGTTTCAATCCATATAATGCCTTTTTTTAATTTGAAAACATGATTTGGAAATTTAGAATTTTCAAAACATGGAGGTTGTTCTACAAAAACATCTTCCTCAATTACCCCATTTAAAAAGACACTTTTGACATCCATTTGAAACAATTTAAAACCTTTAAAACAAGCAAAGGCTAGTAAAACCCTAATTGCTTCAAGTCTAGCTACAAGAGCAAAATTTTCCTCAAAATCAATTCCTTCAATTTGATTATACCCCTTAGCTACTAGTCTAGCCTTATTTCTAATGACTACTCCTGAGTCATTCATTTTATTTTTGAACACCCACTTGGTTCCAACAACACTTTGATCTTTTGGCCTTGTAGTTAGTTCCCAAACTTTATTTCTTACAAATTGATTTAACTCTTCTTGCATGGCCAATATCCAAAATTCATCTGAAAGTGCTTGATCAATGTTAGTGGGTTCAATAGTTGAAATAAAGGCTGAATGATTGACTTCCTTGTTTAATCCACGCCTAGTTCTAACACCCTCACTTGGTTCACCTATAATCAATTCCTTTGGGTGGTTTTTAGAAAATCTCAAATCTCTAGGCAAAGGGTCTTCTCTTTCTAAATTTTCTTCCTCATTTTCTTTCAAATTTAATCTATCAATCTTTTGGGAGTTTTCTTCAATTTCTTCTTCAACAACATTTGGCTCTTCCATGTTTCCATTTTCATCAAAAACATGTGTGATTTCTTCAATGACTAAAGTTCTTTTGTTGAATACTCTATAAGATTTTCCAACACTTGAATATCCAACAAAAATTCCTTCATCTGATTTTGGATCAAATTTTCCTAAGGCATATTTTCCATTATTATGAATGAACACCTTGCAACCAAATACATGCAAATGAGACAAATTTGGTGTTCTACCTTTTAGCAACTCATAGGGTATTTTATTCAGATTTGATCTTACATTCACCCTATTCAGAATATAGCATGCAGTGCTAACCGCCTCAGCCCAAAAATATCTAGGAAGCAAGTATTCTGCTAACATTGCTCGGGCGGCTTCTATTAATGTTCTGTTCTTTCTTTCAACTACTCCATTTTGTTGAGGAGTTCTAGGTGCAGAAAAATTGTGATCAATCCCCTTTTCTTTACAGAAATCTTCAAATCTTTCATTTTCAAATTCTCCTCCATGATCACTTTGTATAGAAATTATTTCACATCCTAGTTTTTTTTGTATCCAAGTTGAAAAATTTCTAAATTCCTCAAATGATTCACTCTTATGAAAAAGAAATTTAACCCAGGTGAATCTTGAAAAATCATATACTATAACAAATCCATATACCTTTCCTCCTAGACTAACAGTGCTTACAGGTTCAAAAAGATCCATGTGAAGAATTTCTAAAGGTTGACATGCATCACACAGATGGTCCTTAGTAAAGTCTAGTTTAGGTATTCCTCTCACCAAATTCTTTTGGGTAATTCTTCTAAGATTTTTCATACTAGAATGACAAAGTCTCCTATGCCAAAGCCATGATTCATCAGAAACAGTTTTCAAACAAAAAGCAGTAGGAGATTGAATACAATTTAAATCTAGTATGTAGACATTGTTTACCCTTTTTCCATTTAAAACAATTTTCCCATTTAGGCTAATTATGCAGCTAGTAGGTAAAAATTTTACATTATAGCCCTTATCACATAGCTGACTTATGCTAAGCAAATTATATTTTAAGCCTTCAACTAATAAAATATTGTCTATGAAAAAGTTTTTCAAATTTCCAATCATATCTGATCCAACCACTTTCTTTGTGGTATTATCTCCAAGTGTAACCTTGCCTCCACTCCTGGCTTCCAGCGTTATGAATTGAGCAGTATCTCCAGTCATGTGCTTTGAACATCCGCTGTCCAGGTACCATATACTCTCACGAGATTCTTGATCTGATTGTTCAGCATTATCTGCCATCAAGCAAAGGTTGGTGACTTCTTCTTCTTTTTCAGTCTCAGATGAGTCTGAAGCTGAGTCCGCCCAAAAAGCCTTTTGAAACTTCTTCTTGCCCTTCTTTACCATTGGTTTCTCCTCTACCTTCTCCTTGTTAGAAGTGGCTTTGAGTTTTGGACAATCAGTCTTTATATGACCTGATTTCGTGCATTCATAACAAATCACTTCATTAGAAACCTTGCCATTTCTGTTATACTTACATCTATTCCATTGCTGGCGTCTCTTCTGCTTCCTCTTTAAAAAGCTTCTGAATTGTCTAGTCATCAGTGCAATATCGTCTTCATCCTCAGGTTGTGAGTGTTCACTTTCTGACTCTTCCACATTTAGTGCAATATTTTTATCCTTTCTTGGTTCACCTGCATCAATCTTTCTTTGACTTATTCCTTGCTCGTAAGCAATGAGTGAACCAAGAAGATTGTCAATGGAATAAATGTTCAGATCTTTAGACTCTGTAATTACAGTAATTTTAGCATCGTATGCAGTAGGTAAACAATGGAGAATCTTATTAACCATTTATGCATTAGTTAATTCCCTATCAAGTGCATGCAAAGAGGTGACAATTTGAGTGAATCTTGTGTACATGTCAGATATAGATTCATTAGGTTTCATGCGAAATAATTCGTAGTCATGTAACAAGATATTGAGTCTTGATTGCTTAACCTCATTTGTCTCTTCATAAGTAATACAAAGTCTATCCCATATGTCTTTTCCACTTTTACAAGTGGAAACTCGCATGTAGTCTTCAGATTTTAAAGCACAAAAGAAACTATTTAAACATTTCGCATTTAATTGTGCTAAGTCACGTTCTTCAATAGTCCAATCTACATAGGGTGTTTCTACCCTAATTCCATCAACTAATCTAGTTGGTTTTGAGTAACCTTCCTGAACTAGCATCCACATGCGATAATCAAGTGACTGTAAGAAAGTAGACATGCGTGTTTTCTAAAAATCAAAAGGAATATTGTCAAACAGTGGAGGTCTAGTGATAGAGTAACCCTCTGGTGTGTTTCGGTTTCCAAATATAGCCATCTACGTTAATCAAAAAGTAGTTCAAACTTATGATTTTGAAACTATGCTCTGATACCACTTGTTGAGTCCAGTAATTAGGTTGTTAAGCCTAAGTAAATGTCCCCCGGCTACCAAGAGGGGGGTAAATTGGTAGTTTTAAAAATTTTAAACCCTCTTAATGATAAAGTTGAACCAAAATAAAATTTTCTTTTAAAGTTTGTAGAAAAATGTTTTTCAACCACAGAGTTATTTAAACTGAAATTTAAAGTGCGGAAACGTAAAAGCAATAAAGTAAATGACACCAGATTTATAGTGGTTCGGTCTATAACCAGACCTACATCCACTCCTCAGAGGCACCCTATGAGTATTGCACTAATACCATAAAGTGACTCTCCTTTAGCACCCACAGCAAGGCGGAGAAGCCTTTACAACAACTCTTTTCACCACTACCCGGTGCGACAGAGAACCGTCGTCCTTTTACACAATCCACAGTGCTGGCAGAGAACCGTCGTCCTTTTACACTCTCCTAGTGTGGGCAGAGAACCCTACGGCTGTTCACACTCTCCAAGTGTAGGCAGAGAACCTTTCCGCTGTTCACACTCTCCAAGTGTAGGCAGAGAACCCTTCGGCTATTCACACTCTCCAAGTGTCGGCAGAGAACCGGATCTCCTTGACTGATTTTCTCACAAGAATCTAGAAAGAAGAAGGAAAAGAGTGAAGAAATTCAATTTCACAAGTAGAGACTCTTACCTTAGTAATCCAAGTGAAGCCTTCTCGCTCCAGTGGTAGGAATCCTCCTTTGAATACTCTCTTCCACTCTCTCCTTGGCTATTCTCTCAAGAGGCACGAAGATCAAATGACAAAAAGATTGGGTGGCAGTCTAATTTGGACTATTTATACAAAAGACATGAAAAACCGCCCAAAAACTGCAAGTTTCCAATTCTGTACGCAGTGGATCATCCTGTACGATCCTGGATCGTCCTGGACGATTTTACTTAAACGATCTGAAATGACCCAATTTGTATATTTTTACGAAATGACTTCGTACAGCTGATCATCCTGTACGAACTAGGCTCGTCCAGTACGAACGGTTACTACAAGGACGATTCTAGAAACTGCTGAAAACTGTTCTAAGTTTGTTAATCGTTTGGACGAAAATATGTTCGTCTGGACGAAAATTTTCCAGAGAGCCGATCGTCCTGGACGATTATTTATTTCGTCTGGACGAAAATTTTCCAGAGGACCAATCGCCACGGACGATAATTTGTTTTCGTCTGGACGAAAAATTTCCCGAGACCTGATCGTTCGGTACGATATTTAATTTCGTCTGTACGAAAAATTTCCAGAGCACTGGTCGCCTCGTACGATGGTAAAATTTGTCTGGACGAAAATTTTACAGAGAACCCATCGTCCGGGACGATAATAAATTTCGTCCTGGACGAATAGCACTTAGAAAAATTTTTCGAGCAAATTCTTATTCGTTCCATGTGCTCTATAGGAGATAATTGACGGATCGTCCAGTACGATAAAAATCGTCATGTACGATCAGTATAAAATTATATGATCTCCTTATGTGTGTGTGTAAGTTTTTTTTTTTTTTTTATTCACTCAATTACAATCACTCCCTTTCAAAATTAAATCAAAGAAAACGAAAACTTCAAATAAACAAAATATCTCATGTTGAATTTGATTTGAAGTTATCATAGTCTGGAGTCGCATTTTCCTGAAATGTTAGTACACACAAGAGCAAGTGCAAATCTTCTAAAATTGTTAGGAGATAACTATACATTTGAACAATAATGTTTGGAATCTTCAAAACTACATAAGTTGCACTAATATAAATCATTCAAATAGCAACTATTCAAACAAAGGAGAGTCACTTTGTGTTAGTGCAATACTTTGAGGGTGCCTCCAAGGAGTGGACGTAGGTCAAGGTTTGACCGAACCACTATAAATCCGGTGTGTTCTTTTCTTATTACTGCTTCCGCATTTTAATTTCCGCATCGTTGATTTTCTATATGGTGATATTGGTTTTAGTTTTATCTTTGGTTTTAAAGTTTTTCAATTCACCTCTCTCTTTTAATTAGCTTTGGGACTAAGTTCTATAGGGCTTAACATCCCTAACGAACTTTCAAGTGGTATCAGAGCACTTTCTAGTGTCATCTGAGCACTTTCAAGTGGTATCAGAGCACTTTTTAGTGTCATATGAGCACTTTCAAGTGGTATTAGAGCGGTTTTCATAAAATAAGTTTTTAAAAGCTTTAGAATTTCGATCCATAGCTAATCGTACTTTTGCGGAAGGATATTCAATCACTAGACCACCATTGTTTGAAAATATTACATTTGATTTTTGGAAAATTCGCATGTCTACTTTTTTGTAATTGATTGATTTTCGTATGTGGCATATGATTTTAACTGGTTATTCATCACCATCACATATTGTTAATGGAATTAAAACTTATATTCCTTTTAATCAATGGAATAGGGATGAACGAATGGATGCTCAATTAAATGCAAAGTCTTTAAATTATTTTTTCTGTGCTTTAAATTCTGATGATTTCATGTTAATATCCACGTGCACTACCGGTAAGGAAGTTTGGGATAAATTGCACACCATATACGAAGACACTAGTGAAATCAAGCAATCCAAGTTGAATTTTTTAATGCATGATTTTGAAATGTTTTCTATGAAACCTTTTGAAATAATTTTAGACATGTATATAAGGTTTATTCAAATTACTACATCATTGCATGCCTTAGGAAAAGATTTTTCAAATTTTGAAAAAGTTAATAAAATTCTTCGTTGTTTACTTGAAAAATTCGATGCTAAAGTTGTTGCTATTTGTGAATCAAAAGATTTGAATGATTATTCTATTGATAATTTGATTGGCTCACTCATTGCCTACGAGCAAGGGTTGGGTCAAAGACTTTTGGATGCAGGTGAAACGATCGTTCTAAAAGTCGAAGATACGGAAAGAGGAAGCTTAGTTGGTGACGATAGCAATGATTTGTCAAGCAAATCACAAAGCTCGCCTAAGCATAAGCAAAAGTGGAAAAAAGGTAAAAGTTGTAAGGATGTCCATATTTCTTCTGACGTTATTTGCTTTCGATGTAGGAAGCCTGGACATATGAAAAATCAGTGCCCTAATTTAAAAATTCTTCCTACGAAGAAAAGGGCAAGGCGAAGCAAAATTTAAACTGGGAAAATAATGAAAGGCAAAAAATCTCATGGGCAGATCTGGTCTCTGAAGCATCGGACCAGGAGAGAGATAATGGTTAAGAGCCTTTCGTATTTTTTGTGTTGTGTTTTTGTATTTTTCCTTTTTTTTGTGTTTTTGTTTTTATGTTTATTCGTTTTGTGCTTTTTCATTTTTGTTCATTCCTTTTTATCTCTGTGAAATTTTTTCTCTCATCAACACACACACACTCACTTTTCTAAAAATGAAAAATATACTTTCTGATTTTTCTTGAAATCTTTGGTAAGTTGTGTTTGTCTTCTCTAAAACAGTCACAGGAAGGAAACTCATTTATTTTTAACTCTCAATCTCTATTTTCTAAAAGAGGTTATCCTACTTTGGATTTAAAATCTTTTTCATCTTTTAAATTAGTTTTTGAAACAAAATTTTTTTATCTTCCAACGTTTTATTTATCGCATAAGAATCTTTTGCAAGTTTTTGAATCTAAATCATAATTTTTTTAATCAAGCAATTCGCATTGTCACTAAGATGGATTTTCCTTTGTTTTTAAAGATTTAAGAAAGGAAGCATATTCAAAAAAAAAAAAATTGGCCAATGATGTCAAAAATAAAAGATGCGCAAAGCGCCAAATTGAAAAATATAGAATACACAAAGTGTATCAAAAGATGCGCAGTGCGTCAACCAATTGTCAAGAGGCATAAAATGAGCCCACAAAGTTAATGCTTACCATTCTTGTACTTCTTAAAAAGCTTAAGAAAACCCTTAATACTTTTGACACTTGACTTTGAAAATTTTGATTCTTGATTCAACAATTCGTGCATTAATCTTCTATTAGATATATTTTATGAAAGGAGTTTTGAAAAATTATTGTTTCTTTCTCTAATTTATTCCTTGATTTAGATATTGAATTAAAAAGTTTTTGAGCCTTTTTAAAGAACTTGAGTTTGGATTATCAATTCTTGATTTTCTAACCTTTACTAGGCTATATGTTGTCAATCCAATTCTACTTAGTTTTTTGATTAAAACCCAGAGGTAACTTTCTCATTTTAAGAATATTTTGTTTTTTCACTTGATCAGAGAATGTTTTTGTTTGTTTTGTTTTTTGTTTGTGCCTCCTCTATTTTTGATAATGTCAAAGGGGGAGAACGTTGTATCTTTTCAAAAATTTTAAAACAACAAAAATATTTTAATCTCCCCTATTTTTTAAGATTTATTCTAGTGAGGGGGAGATTAGGAGAAAATTGCTCTTTTTGAAAATTCAAATTGAAATGTTTTGCCATCATCAAAAAGAGGGAGATTGTTGCAGATCTATGATTTTGATGATAGCAAACATTCCTTATTTCTCTACGATTGCCTTATGTGCTAACGTTTCAGGTCCACATGATCAGACTGCAATTTGGAACCAGCTCAAGATTGGGTAGACTAGATCTATGTCAGTTTGTAATCTTTTTTCTTTCTTGAGTCTGATGTATTTGGTGTGGCTATAACTTGGTAGAAATTATCTTGCTCCTTATATGATTTCTGTTTTTGGTAACATCATCCAGGATGATATTAATATCGGCCTGGACGATCTGTCCAAAATCAGAAACCCTAATTAGGGCATCCTCATTAAGGCAGCCGTCAACATATCGGCCTGGACGATACTTGTATCGGCCAGGATGATAATCTCAATTCAGAAAGAATCAGCCGCCATAATCAGTTTAGGAATTCTTTGTTTTAGGAAATCGGCCAGGACGATATTATTATCGTCCAAGACAATCTAACTCAATCATGCCTAAATTGATCTGGTATCTTTTGAAAGCATTAATGGTAGATTGATACGATCTCATCGTTCGGGACGATCGAATGATCGGCCAGGACGATGGCCTGAACGATCTACATCGGATAGCTTGTATTCAGGGCGATGATCAGGACAATTGAAATCGGTTTTAAACTAATCGGCCAGGACGACCGTGAGATCGGCCTGGACGATGTAACTAATTTTCTTCTAATCGACTCAAATCGTCCCAGGCTAATGAGCTTAATTTGTACTGATCGGCCAGGACGATATGCCTATCGGCCTGGATGATAATGTCGGCATCTTGCATTAATGAGCTCGTTTTGAGAGCTTCTATTTAAGCTTTGGCATGACACTTTGTAAGTGTCTTTGGCAGCCATTGGAGCTTCGTTCTATTGGGGGAGACTTGAAGAGAGAGCTTGAAAGGGAGAGAGGAAAGGGTGGAGTTTGAGAGAGGGAGAAGATCCTGTGAGGGGGGACTCAAGGGAGTGTGGAGGGGGTTCCACACGGTTGCTCCGGCGAACTCGCACCTTAGTACCATCGGATTCAAGGCTTGTCTCGAGGTAAGTTCACCAAAGAAGAAGTCTCTTTGGTGTCAAAAGACCCGGCGACTCCACCGCACTGGGGGAGGTGGAAGTGATTTTGTAAGGGCTTCTCCACCTAGCTGTGGGGGCTAAAGGAGAGTCACTTTATGTTAGTGCAATACTTGGAGGGTGCCTCCAAGGAGTGGACGTAGGTCAAGGTTTGACCGAACCACTATAAATCCGATGTATTCTTTTCTTATTATTGCTTCCGCATTTTAATTTCCACATCGTTGGTTTTCTATGTGGTGATATTGGTTTTAAAGTTTTCCAATTCACCTCTCTCTTTTAATTAGCTTTGGGACTAAGTTCTATAGGGCTTAACATCCCTAACGAACTTTCAAGTGATATCAGAGCACTTTCTAGTATCATCTGAGCACTTTCAGAGGTAAGTTCAATAGGAATGTTAAGGTTTCTAATGATGTGATTTACTATGAGTGTAGGAAACTTGGACATGTGAATTCAGAGTGCTCAAAACTCAAAGCCACTCTTAATAAGGAGAAGGTAGAGAAGAAACCAACTGTGAAGAAGAGAAAGAAGAAATTCCAAAGAGCTTTTTGGGCGGACTCAGCTTTGGACTCGCCAGAGACTAAAAAGGAAGAGGAAGTCACCAATCTGTGCTTGATGGCTGATAATCTTGATCAATCAGATTAATAAGAGGTATGTGACTTAACTTATGATGAACTCTTTGAATAAAGAATATATGATATATATAAAAAGCTAAAGAAAATGCATGCTAGTCTTAACCAAGAACTACAAGAATTGCAAAAAGAACATGAGATCCTTAGGAAATATCATGCATTAATTGATAGCAACCACATGAGCTTACTTGATGAATTTGATAACATGAATAAGAAGAACAATATGTTAAAATCATTCTATGCAGAACTGGAAGAAGAATTTAAGAAATTTAAGGATGATTATGAGAGTAGAGAGCATTACTTGAATTTTGATAAGCATGTCTTAGAAGATTTGAACATTTATTTAAAGTTGAAAGTAAAAGCTCTCATGGAAAATAGGAATCCCCCAACACTTAAAGATTTTACAAATCCTATTTTGTATCCAAAATTTATATAACTCGGGAAGAGACAAAGTAGTTATAGAAGATTGAGAAATGTATTTCTTGGAGTTAAATGCTATAGGTGTGAATTGATTGGACATATAGCACACATCTGTATTTTGGATAAAAAAACTCATTTTATGTGGAAGCCTAAGATGCATAAATCTAGACATATCATACATGCATCTTTTTATAATTTGCAAAAGGTGAACCCAAACTTATTTGGGTTCCCAGGCCTAACGTTTTATAATTTTGCAAGCACACTCTCATACAAGGCCTTATGAGAGCATATGGTACCTAGACAGCGGTTGCTCAAGGCATATGGCTGGAGATACTAAGCAATTTATATCGTTGGAAGCTAAAAGTGGAGGTAGGGTTACACTTGGAGATAACACCACAAGGAAGGTGGTTGGATTATGTATAATAAAAAATCTTGAGAACTTTTTTTATTAAGAATGTGCTACTAGTTGAAGGCTTAAAGCATAATCTTTTGTGTATAAGCCAGCTATATGATAAATGATATAAGATTAAATTTTTTTATACTAGCTACATATTAAGCCTAAATGGTATTTATGTTTTGCATGGTTTAAGGGTAAACAATATTTATATGCTAGATTTAAAATATATCAAAACTTCTACTATTTTTTGTTTGAAAATAATTTCTGATGAGTCATGGCTTTAGCATAGGACACTTTATCACTCTAGCATGAAAAATCTAAGGAGAATTACTTAATAGAACTTAGTGAGAGGTATATCAAAACTAGATTTTATTAAGGACCACCTTTATGATGCTTGTCAACTAGGAAAATAGGTGAAGTTCTCTTTTCAGTCCAATAAGAATCTTAGAACTAATAAACCATTAGAGATTTTGCATATAGATCTTTTTGGACCAGTTGGAACTGTGAGTTTAGGAGGAAAGGTATACAGATTTGTGATAGTAGATGATTTTTTAAGATTCACATGAGTTAAATTTCAATATCATAAGAGTGAATTATTTGAAGAGTTTAGAGATTTTTCAACTTGGATTCAGAGAAAACTAGGATGTGAGATTTTGACGATTCAAAGTGATGACGATGGAGAATTTGAAAATGAGATATTTAAGGATTTTTGTAACGAGAAAGGGATTGATTACAACTTTTTTGCACATAGAACCCCTCAATAGAATGGGGTAGTCGAAAGAAAGAATAGAATATTAATAGATGCCGCTCGAGCCATATTGGCAGAACATTCACTTCCTAAATATTTTTGGGCTGAAGCGGTTAGCATTGCATGTTATATTCTGAATAGGGTAAACATCATATCATGTTTAAATAAAACACCCTATGAGTTACTTAAGGGGAGAACACCTAATTTATCACATTTGCATGTTTTTGTATGCAAGGTATTCTTACATAACAATGGAAAATCTGTATTAGAAAAATTTGATCCAAAATCTGATGGAAGAATTTTTCTTGGATACTCTAGTGTTGGAAAATCTTATAGGGTATTCAATAAAAGAACTTTGGTAGTTGAGAAGACCATTCATGTTGTATTTGATGAATCTGAAATTTGTAAAGAGCCAATTGTTGAAGAAGATGAGATAGAAATTGACTCCCAAAAGTTTGATAAAATAAATTTGGATGAAAAAATAGAGATTGAAAACCTGTTGCCTAGAGATTTAAGATTTTTTAAAAACCACCCAAAGGAATTAATTATAGGTGAACCTAGTGAGGGTGTTAGGACTTGGCATGGACTAAATAAAGAAGTCAATCATTCAACATTTATTTATAGGATAGAATACACAAATTTTGATTAAGCACTTTCAGATGAATTTTAGATTTTGGCAGTACAAGAAGAATTAAATAAATTTGTAAGAAATAAAGTTTGAGAATTAATTGCAAGGCCAATGGATCAAAGTGTAGTTGGGACTAAATGGGAATTTAAGAATAAAATGAATGACTCAGGAGTAGTCATTAGAAATAAGGCTATATTGGTGGCTAAAGAGTATAATCAGATTGAAGTGATTAATTTTGACGAGACTTTTGCCCCTGTATCTAGACTTGAAGTAATTAAGATTTTGTTAGCTTTTGCCTATTTTAGAGGAATTAAATTGTATCTAATGGAAGTTAAAAGTGTCTTTTTAAATTGGATAATTTAAGAGAATATTTAGGTTGAACAACCTCCAGGGTTTGAAAATTCAAAATACCCAAATCATATTTTCAAATTGAAAAAGGCATTATACGGATTGAAATAGGCACATAGGGCTTGATATGAGAGGTTGAACACCTTTCTACTTGAGAGATCTTTTGAAAAAAGAAGTGTGGACATAACTTTTTTTTTTTTGAAGAAATTAGGAGTGGATATACTCATTGTATAAATTTATATTGATGATATCATTTTTTGATCTACAAATAAAAATTTTTATGATGATTTCTCTAAAATAATGAGTAGTAAATTTGAGATGAGCCTAATGGGAGATTTGAGTTACTTTCTAGGCTTTAGCATTAAGCAAATTGAGGAGGATACATTTCTTAGTTAGTAAAAATATATTAAGGATATCATCAAAAAGTATAAAATGGATAATGCTAAACTTGTTAGTATACCTATGAGTTCCTCAGTTCAATTGGATAAGGATCCAAAGGGAAAATTTGTTGATCAAAAGAAATTTAGAGGAAATATTGGATCTTTACTTTACTTGACTACTAGCAGACTCGATATTTTATTTAGTATTTGTTTGTGTGCTAGATTTCAATGAACCAAAAGAATCATATTTGATAGCAGTGAAAAGGATTTTGAGATATATCTTGGGAACTCAGAACTTAAGGATTTGGTATCCTAAGTTTAGCTCTTCATTTGAAATAATTAGATATTCAAATTCAAACTTTGTAGGTTATAGGGTTGATAGAAAGAGTACTTTTGGAACATGTCAATTTATTGGAAATTCTTTAGTCTCTTGGTCTAGTATAAAATAAAATTTCGTAGCCCTATCTACTACTGAAGCTAAATACATTGCCTTAGGAAGTTGTGTGGCACAAGTACTTTGGTTGAAATAATAGTTAATTGATTTAGAATTAATAATAGGCACAATTTCCATTTATTATGAAAATACTAATGCCATTTGCATTTCAAAAAATTCTATTTAACATTCAAGAACCAAACATATTGACATCAAACATCATTTCATAAGAGATCATGTATCCAAAGGAGAAATTGAATTAAATCATGTTTCAACTGAAAATAAACTTGCAGACATTTTTACAAAACTATAAGCTTTTGATACTTTTAGTACATTAAGAACAAGGCTTGATGTAATTGATTTGAATGCTTAATTAAAATTTCTACAACATTGATAAGTGTTTTTGTGAGTGTGTTTTGAGTTTTTAATTTATTTGCGTGTTTTCCTATTTTTTTTTTATTTTTATGTGTGTATTTATGTTTGTTTCTTTTTGTTTTGTGTGTTTTTCAAAAATATTTTCACATTGAAATTCATGGTTTTGAGCAATCATATAAATTTTTTTAAGTATGATATTCGTCTGTACGAAATTCATTTTGTACTGGACGAATCCTATAGCATATCGATCATTGAGTAGAATAGTCTGCATATAATTTTTTCAATTTTTCATTTATAGATCATCTGTACGATCCCTAGATCGTTTGGATGATGTGTATTCATTCTTATGTATGCATGTAGATGCTTATACGGATAGAAGAAGTTTTTATTTCGGAAAGTTCGTACATACGAACACATGGCATTCTAAGTGGGGGACATTTCAAACCATCAAAAAATGATATTAAATAATTAATCGTCCCAGACGAACACTTGTTCATCTGTATGATCGTTTGTTCAAAAAGTCTGTATGAAAGGATGCCTCATAATTTGTATGATTATGAAAAATCATTTCGTTTTGGACACATTATTTCATACATATAAAATTTTATTTTGTACGTACGAACTCAATCATTGTACAGTACAAAACCCTTTTCGTATGTACGAAGGATCATTTTTCTTTAAATAGAAGGCTTTAGAACTCTAATTTCATACAGTTCAAAAGCCTTTCCAAACCCTCTCATCTTTCCAAATCTGTCAAATGGCAAGCTCTAGCAAAAGAATTAGAGTGGCTAAGGAACTAACTAGGGGACCTTCCTCTAGAAATCCTGAAGAACATTTCCTATCCAAAACAAGCGAAGAATCTTTTCCTAGGTTTGTTTCTGCTAAAATCACCCCTTCTAGAGTTCTTCTCCAGGAGAACGTTAACTTTCAAGTAATGAACCTTTTTACTTCGACCCAATTTGCTTTTTTTTTGACCCTAATCTATTCCTACAACAAGGAGACATTCCACTATTTCCTTAAAAACATGACTTTCAATACTGACCAGAGTAGGATCGTATGTTTTGAAAAGAGGGTAGAAATAACCAAGGAGGATTTGGGGATATTCTTAAATTTAAGGACTCGAGGGATTAGAGCCCATACCTTGAACTCTTCCTCTGACCACGACTGGACTGTGATAAACCAAGTTATTAGAGGGATTAGAGAAGTATGCCATTTGCCTAAGGTGTCCACTCTTAACTGAAATGCCCGGATCATCCAGCATGTTCTTCGGACTTCTATAATTCTTAAAGCTGGTGATATAATAAATATTACTCCTCTTCTTTCCACTGTAACATACCTGATTATGACTGGCCAACCAATAGACGAAGCCCAACTGATCATTGATTACATGTATGGACTTTTTGAGATTGATCATATATCCCATAAGAGAAAGAAGAATATAGCCTTAGGATACCTTGTGACATACATTATTGAAAAGAAGTATGATCTAGTTCATTATGTGGAACATCTAGAAGAGCCTATCTACTATAATGATGGTTCATTCCCATCAATCTTTGCTAAAGATACACATCTAAAAAGTGATGACTCTGAGGGAGAATGGAGAGGACCTGCACCTGAACCTGCTGTTGAACCAGACTTTCAGGAGATGGACCGACGCTTTGATTGTCTTGAGAGCCACTTTGATCAACATTTTGATCAAATTGAAACTCATCTTCAGCAGCAGAATATTCAATATCAGTAGGATATGGGTTGAATACGAGATCAATTCGACTCGGTCAACATGAATATAGCTATGATGAATAGCTATTTTAATCTCTTCAACCAGCCACCTCCTCTAGACCAAGGCCCCTCAAAATGATAGATGTTTTTCTTTGTGATTGTCTTTGGCGTACTTAGTGATATGATGTGATGATTTCAATAGCTTCTCAATTGATGTGATTATTACTTGTTTGTGTTTTTATGTCTGTTGCTTTTTATTTTTGAATTTTATTGTTATCAACTACAATCCAATATATCATCCTTTATTTTTTTATATGAATAAAACATGTACTATTTTTATTTAGTGTTTTTATTCTTTGTTTTGAAAATGTTTGTTAGACTATATAATTATTCTTACGTAAACAATCTAAAATGAGATATAATATGATCAACAATACAAAAATTGAATTCATTAGAAAATCTAATTTTTCAAAAATATTAAAGTGAATTTATAACTCGATCAAGTTAAAACTATCAATCTCATGTTCTTATTAGGCATAAAAATTTTAATATTATTATTACAATTTTAATGTCTTATTATTATTTATTTCTCTTTTTAATATAATTATCATTGTACTTAGAGAAATTTGAGATTTTTAATTATTAACTTTGGAAAGAATAACTTAAAAATTTGAAAAATGTACAAAGGTTTAAAAATAAAAAGAATGCGCAATGGTTTGCAAATTGAAAAGAGTCACAAAATTAGCACAAATTTGAAAAGATGCACAAAGTGTGCCACAAATATTGAAAAGATGCGCAAAGCACCATAAGTATATGTTATTTCCTCTATCTTTCAATCTTCAATTTCAAATCAATCTAATGATCAATTATATTTTCTATTTAAATTGGAATTAAATTAATTTTCATTTCGTCCCCTTTGCAATAATTCTGCTTATCTAATTGTCTAGATTGATACATGACCTTGATTTATTTTTTCTTATCTGTGTTATATCTTAACTTAAATGATATGAATCTTTATTTTTCTCTAATGAACTAAAATCTTGTTATTGTAAATATAACTCAAACTCTTTCAGGATCAATTATCAAAGACTTCTCATATGACTTCTTACATTTTCGTAGTTCGTTTCTTCTTCTCTTTTTACTATTGTAAAAAAGGGAGAGAAATATTGTTTGTTTGACATTTGATTATTTTGTTCGTGTGTCTTATTTGTCTTGGTTTGTTCATGTCTTGAGTATTTTTGTTTTTGTTCATGCTTATGGTTTTGTTTCTCGTTTCATTGTCATTTTTGTGTGGCCATCTTTTTGTGTGAAAAACTTTAAAATTAAAAAATTGATTTGTTCATAATAAATGCCCCTTATACTCACATGCTTATTCATTCAGGGGGAGTTTATGAGAAATTTAAGATTTTCAAAATTACAAAAATAATAATTATTTTGCCATCATAGAATAGGGAGAGATTATTGAGAGAGTTGCTACTTAGCTTTGCATGTTTGACATTCTTGCAACTTGTATATTTTTGAAAATTCTAAATATTATTATTTTGATTAAGTATTATCTCCTAACATATTTTGGAAGAATTGTTTTTGCTCTTGTGTGTACTAATTTTTCAGGAAAATCATACTCCAGATTGTTGAAGACTTCAAATCAAGATCAGCTTAGAATGTTTTGTACATTGAAGTATCTATTTTCATTTTATTGAGTCTGAGAGAGTATGATTATAATTGTGTAACTGAGCACACACACACACTGGGAGAGAGTTTTAAAATTTTCATTTTTAAATAGATCATATGGTACGATACCATTTCATACGGGATGATCTGGTCAGTTATTTTCCCCAACGAGCAATGGAAGAATCAGAGAAGGATAAAAGTTTTTCTAAGTTTAGATCATATAAATGAAATGTTTAGTTCATCTCAGGATGATCTGCTCTGGATTTCGCAAATACATTGTTCGTCTAGATGAAATGCTTAGTTCATCCCAAGACGATCTGCTCTGAATTTGGCAAATACATTGTTCGTCTAGACAAAATGTTTAGTTCATCCCATGATGATTTGCTATATATTTGGCAAATATACTGTTCATCCAGACGAAATGTTTAGTTTGTTCCAGAATGATCTGCTCAATATTTGGCAAATACACTGTTCGTCCAGACAAAATGTTTAATTTTTCCCAGGATGATCTGATATGGATTTGGCAAATACACTGTTCATCCATACAATATTTTTAAATTTTATCGAGATTTGGGGCTCTATTTTGTATACTTATAATTCATCACCAACGAACTTTGAAAAATAACTATTCGTACCGGACGAACCACGTTCATACGGGACGATGATCAGGTACAAATAGAGTTCGTACTCATTCACAATGAGTTCGTACACAACAATTTTTGAACTGTTCGTACATACGAAATACGATCATACGGGATGATTGTGTATAGTCAAATTTGAAAAATACAAATTTTTGGATGGTTTTCATGTCTTTTCTATAAATGGTCCTCTTAAGATTATCATTTAATCTTTTTTTCACTTGATCTTTGTGAATGGTAAAGGAAAATTGAAGGAGAGAGTAAGAGAAATAAGGATGATATCATGTTTGTCTGTGTGAAACCCTTTAAATTTTCAAGATTTTTTTGGTTGACCTAGAGAAATCGAAATCATAAGTCGTATTTGCCAAAATATTTATAATATCGTGTTTTAGCTTTCCTAAGTTTTTCATAATTTTTTGGACACTGTCAAAATTTCTTAAGAAATCAACACTATTAGTACTAGTGCATTTTTTGGGACCGTTAGGTGTCCCTTTTACAAACTGATTAAACCAAAAAATTTTAAATAAAATGAGTTAATTTATGAATACTTTTTGATAATTTTTGGAATCCCCAAAAGAATTTCAATGAATTTTCTATTGAAAATTAATTATAATAATATTATTATTTATTATTTAATAATAAATATTAGAAAACATCTAAGAGCACTATAAAGTTTTATAAAATCCATTTCATTCAAATGTTTAACAGAGAAAGGCTAAAGGAAATATTAGGGAAAAAGAGAGGTGAGAGAAAAAAATTCATTTTTTGATGACTTCGGACCATTTTTGTCCGTCGGCCTAGTTGAGTAACTTGTTTGTCTCGAGATAAGGCACATTATGCTCATCTCAAATCTAAAAAATGTATAAGTTTTGGTGAATATTTTGATTAAAATTTTGTATATGTTAGCGAAAAACAGGGATAACTTTGCACCAGTAATACTTTCACCACGTAATTTTCTGTATGTTGTAGAGATTATGATTATGCACATTTTGAATATTTTTTTATAAATTTTTCACCATGGGTTTTGAAATTTGTGGGGTTTTTATTAAATAGAAAATTATCATAATGTTTAAAAATAGTGGTGTAGTATAATAAACTTCTTAAAATATTATTTTACATAATCTCTAATAATTTGATAATTTTTTGAAAATATGTATTTTGCCTAGTTGGATTTTATGTTGTCTACCATTATACAATACTGTGAAATTTTGATATATGCTTAATTACTCTTTAATTATTATACTGTGATGATATATGTGCATATGCGATAAAATTATATATGTTGGGAGAGATAAGGGGCTATAATTCTTTGAGATTCCATATGTGTCAGGGAATTTTGTGGTTATAAGGGGCCAAAAACCTTTGAGATTCTATCTGGGATAAGGATATCTGATATGTTCTAGTGTTATAAGCACAAATAAAAAGAGAGTCATAAGGGGTCAGAATTCTTTGGGATTCTGTCTAGATCTGAAAAATATGTTCTGAACTACTATGTGATATGAATTTCAATTTATTCATTTGTTCCATACTGTTATTTGAATCATATAATAACTGCTATGCATTTATTATATTTTTCAATTTTTTTTATTCTCAGCTCAATGATTTATTTAAACTGCAATTAACTATTTTTAAATATTCAACAAAATATATGTTAAAAGAATATTTGAAAATTTAGATTATTTTGTGTGGATTGCTGAGCTATTATAGCTCACTGTGATTTTACTTCTGATTTTCAGGATCTAGGAAGGGGAAAAAGATTATGGACTAGTAGTTCAGGACTAGATCTGAGGTCATAGTCATTTTATTATTTTGATTTTTGTATAATTATGGCTAGTTTAATTTTTAGTTATGTAGTTCTTCCCTATAGCCATGTAGTGTAGTGTAGATATTTATTTTGATGAATGAAAGAAACTTTATGGATGAGCTTTTTTAGTAGTTGGATATTTTAGTAGCTATATTATTTTCCATTTATTTCAATAAATATCAGCAAAAATTTGAAAAAATGTCAAAACTAGATATTGGGATTTGCATGTCACAGCTTAATACGATTAGATCTATCCTAGTCGGGTTGGGTTGTGGCAATCTGTGGTTGGATATCTTATTTTTTAGGGCATAGATACTATCAGGTCTGTATATGTTGTGATTTCTGATTTTTTTTAGGGATGTCTAATTTCTTTTGGGTTTGGGAATGTTTTTTTTCATATGACAAGATGAGGAGGTATCATGTAGTTTCTCATGATAAAATTTATTGTGAGCAATATAATTATTGAGCTTGTCATCAATAACTTCTACTCTTTCAGCTAGTTGTTTAAACTTCATGCCCAGCCTACCTTCAAATTGAAGAAAGAGTTTTATATAGGATCCTAATAGGATTTAATTATTTTTTCTTGGAGAAAATCTAATGCTTGAGCATAAAATATAATGTGTGGTTGTTGAGGAGATTGGTGGGGAGCTTGATGGGGAGGAGGGGGGTATGATGGGGAGATTGGTGGGGGTTTGATGGAGAGATTGGGGGGGGGGGGGGGGGGGGGGGGGGGGGGGGGGGGGTTGCTTGCACGGCACAATGGGAAGATTGAATTGAAGAATGAGCTATGTGGGTTGATAATTCATTTGTTTCATGATGGATTGGAGGGCTATGTGATGGATATTTCTTGATGCTAAGCATATTAATTTCATCATGGGTAACTCCCTGTAAGACATCAAAAATCTGTAAAAAAAATTATATATTAACAAATTCTTATTCTTTATAGAGATATTAATTAAAATTTTTAGCAAGATGTATGTCTTTCCTTTAATTTGTAACAAATAAATTAGTGATCATCTCAGTAGTCTATACAATATCAACCCATTGCAAGAAACATAGCCTTATGTTAGTGTACATAGGAGCATGAATAGAAGTGTGCTCCAAGAATCAAATCTACATAAGATCAAAAGAAATTTTAACAAATGAATTAAAAAAAATTAGAATGATTTTAGCACTTACTATTAGCGAAGGCACAAAACTATTGATGTAACCTGCTGGCTTCTTATTTGAAATTTTGGTGAAGACCTTATTAAATTCTTCAACTAAACATTCCCTAATCGACTTTGCCCAGTTTATTAACAAAAATTTATCTATATTATTTGATATTCTAAGAAGAAATTAAGGGGTTTTAAAGTTATTAAGTAGAAATAATAAATTTGAACATAAAAACATAATAAACATTCTTAACGTAGTCTCTGGGAGCTATATTTGTTTAACTCAAGCATGTCCGCCTTAATTTTCAATGATGTAATAGCTGTAGGTGCTAAGGAAAGCTAGGATATTTCTTCACCTTTATTTGATAGACCAGTAAGAAGGGTCACTTCATTAACAGTGAAATGTATAACATAATAATTTAGAATAAAATATTGCTTTGAAATATTCCACCTTAAGATCAGCTCATAAATAAGTAAGACATTTTATTCAAATCCAAGAAATTGTAGAAATTGTATGATATTTAATCTCTTCAAGTTGTCCACACCTTTCGGAGAATTTTGTTGAGCAAAAGTATCACAGATTGTTCGAAATGTCGAAACATAACATCAATAGGTAATAGGGCGAACATAGATCTAAAAAATCAAGGTTAAAAAACATATAAAATAAGTAAAAAATATGAACATAAAAAACACACAACATACGCACAACACAAGCACTACATATACACAACATATGCACAATATATGTTTTTGCCTACGCACAACATATACAGTGCTTACACAATCTATGCAGAAACAATTCAAAACTTATGCATAAAGCATTTATCTATTTACTTTTTTACTGTTTGTAAGATCCAAAGAGTTTAATTGTTAAAAGTTTGTTAGGATTTAGGTTTTAGCATAAACCCTAAATACAGAGAAAATACGATGGGCTATAACTAACATCAAATATTTATGCAATTATAAAATATTAAATACAGTTAAAAGTTTTGAGAAGGAACGCATAACATGCACATAAAATAAGTATAACATGAGCATAAAACACGCAGAACTTGAGCAGAAAACACGCAAGCAACTTACCTTTTCTTTTAGCATGTGGTACCATTTGAGAAGGAACTAAGTGAATGCTTGAAATTGCAAAAAGATAATGAAGGAGCTTTAGAGGAGTTTCACTTCGGAGAATGAATGTCGGATGTTGAAAACCAAAAAGCCGCTTGAAATGTGAATTTTTTCTGTCATTTTCACATTTTACCTTTATTGGGTTTAAGTGTTGAAGCCACGTAAGCATTCCACGAGGCAATCCACGTAGGCAATTGCCACAAAGGCTATCCACGGGTCACAATTTTATTGGCATCCGAAAGCAGAGCAATGACCGGATTCTGCTCCGAATAATTTCTCGTTGACGTGAACAAAAGAGGGTTTCTTGCATAATCACAGAGAAGCGATGGGTTAGGCGTAATTTGAAGACTGCAGAACTTGAGCGGGATTTTGGGTTGGAAATCGATATGGGTAGTGGCTGAGGTATGCATTTTTTATCAGTTTTATTATTATTATTATTATTATTATTATTATTATTATTATTATTTGTAGCAGAGGTCAACATGTTCATCTAAGTCTCAAGTGGTCCTAGACCATGGGGTTAAAAAGATCTGTATCTTTATTAGGTTTTCGCTGTCTATTGAAGTATTGACTAGCATGTATGATTATTCTTATGCATCTTATTCTCTCTTGTGGGGCATTGAATGGTGGTCCTCAAAGTGGCATATCTCGTGTTATGGCTATCTAAATTTATATTATTTTGGTTACCATTACTTAGTGTTCAGTTGGCATTATATGCTTAAGTGGTGTTGTTTTGTTTTGCAGATTTTGGTAGCCATTAGGTTGAGGTGGAAACTTACCTTCCATACCTAAATTTTTGGTCAATCAAATTTTCCTGAATATCATGGATATTTTCCCTCTTCTTCTGTCTTTTTTGCTTCTATATCTGGTAATAAGCAATAGTTTCTCTTTTTCTTGCATGACAATTGATTTGTTTGGTGACATTCCTTTAGTGTGGATGTATTATGACTAATTTCTACATGTAATACTCATCTTGGTGGAGCACAAGCCTCAATGGAATGACGGTCATCAAATCTCCTTGCATAAATTTTTTTTTAGAATTTTCGGCCTTAATTTTCAGCTGGTACTCATTTATTTTTAGAATAATATATGATCTATTGCCTTGTGGAAAAAAAGCCTTAAAAGTAGCTGTAAGTAGTGATTAGTCATTGCTCTCAAACTGGCATATGAAAAACCATGAAAATTGATCAATTTTTCAGAACCTGCCTCGCAGTTTTCAAAGCCAACTCTATCTCAAATTTATGGGAGTACCAATGAGCATGTGAGACATTTGATTTTGCAAGAGACTGAAATTTCTTCAGTTCCAAGCTGGTTGAAAACATAATTTTGAAATTTGTATAATTTAGTAATTTTTTTATGTTGACCTGTTAGCTAGAACCAAGGGAAACAGACAAAAAAAAAAAAAAAAAACTCAAAATGATTACCTGCACCGTTCGGCAGCCCATTGCGATCTTCTGCCACAAATCTTGCCTAGGTCCTGTAGAAGCAGTCGCCCATATCCTGTTCAAACGGCGTCGAAGCAGAGCCGACCACGCGACCGAAGCTCACCTCCCTCTGCGACCACTCTCGACCTCTCCCACGCACACGAGAACTCCTCCCCGAGCTCCCTATCTCTCCCGTTACTGCTTCCGAACTCATGGAAGATCTCCGAAGCTTCCGACCTCTTCCAACTCTCCTCCCGCAGCCGAAGCACCTCCGACTCTCTCCCATTCGCTCCGCATACGCAGAAACCCCAAACTCCTGTCGGCCTCTTCTCCTCACCGACCCTCTGTGCCGATCCCAAGCCGTGTATGAGAGAGAGAGAGAGAGAGAGAGAGAGAGAGAGAGAGAGAGAGAGAGAGAGAGAGAGAGAGAGAGAGAGAGAGAGAGAGAGAGAGAGAGAGAGAGAGAGAGAGAGAGGGAGAGTACCGAGCTCCTCTTACCTGGCCGAACCCCACCTTGCCCGATCCCAAGCAGCCGCCTCCTCCTTCTACTCTTGCCCGATCTCCCTCTTAGCTGTAGGTTTATTTTTTATATATAATTATATTATTAGTAATATTATTATTATTAGGGTGTTAATATTAACATTAATAAATTATTAGTATTAATATTATTGTTAACAATAATATTTATATTAATATTTCTATTAATGGTAATATTATTACAATTAATAATAATAACATTATAATTTATTTTTATTATTATTACTAATTAAAATTAATTTTGTGTTAATTATAGTTAATTAAATTTAAAAAATGATTAATTATAATTAATTATAATTAAATATCTAATAATATTTAATTATTCTTAATGATAATCATTTAAAATTAATTAAATTGATTTTAATTAATTATTTTTAATCATAGTTAATTATTATGATTAATAATTAACTATAGTTAATTAAGATTAATTAAAATTTATTAATTTAATTTTAATTGATGGTTATTAATTAAAATTAAGTATAATTAGTTATCGTAATTATGATAATTATAATTAATTATTTTTAAAAAGGTAATTAGTTATAATTAATTAAAATTTATTTTTTTTATATAATAATAATAATAAATTAAATGATTCTTTTCTCGACGCTTGCAACGAACCGGTAAACCCCCGAGGCGCTCACGTAGCGTTTAGGGTGGGAAACCGGTGCGAGGCTCGCGACGATTTAAGAATCCCTCTTCAAAGCTTGCAACGAGCCGACAAACCCCCGAGGCGCTCAAGTAGCGTTTAGGGTGGGAAACCGGTGCGACGCTTGCGGCGAAGGGGATAAAAAAAATGTGTGTCTTTATTTTATTTTTCTTTATTTTTATATAAGTACCTCCGAACGCCCACGTGGTGCAGAGGGGGGAAATCCTGCTTATTTCTAACCTGTTTTCTTCTTATAATCAACAAACTTAAAAAACCCTTAAATGCTCACGTAGCAGGCGGGGATAAAAAAAAATTTCATATGCGACCGCGGTGTCATTTTTGACACCTACCTGAAGCGCTCACGTAGCGTCGAGGGGAATGGTTGCCTCTTGGTTTTTCCCCTAAACGGGGGAGACGCCGGGAGGCTGCCAAAATTTGGATTGAAAATCCAAGGACTTTGAACAATATTTGGACACTAATTTGAATGATGCAAAGGACTTTAGCTCAATAAATGAACTTGCACTTGGACTCGTTTGAACGAAATGAGTTTGATTCAATCTATTTAATTAAATTCAAACCTAAATGAATCATAACTTAAGCATAATGAACTTGAACTTGGTTTGAACCAAGTGAGGATTACACTCGAACATGTTTTGAACTCAAATGACAAAGAGCTTGGTGCGAAGAACTTGAATCGAAACAGACTACAAGAGGACTTAAATGTGAATTTGAACATTTGAAACTCAACTGAACATAATTCGAACAATAGTGGACTCGAACAAATGGAAGAAGCTCATCTTGAGCTTGAACTATATTTCTACTCAAACTTATGCAAGACCTTGGAATTCAAGATTGAATTTATTTTGGAACTTGAATATGAGTTGAACTACAAAAGACTTAATCAAATTGAACTCAAAATTTGAAATCAAATGAACAACTTGGACTTGATTTGAATCAAGCATAGTGAACATGAGTTTGAACTTGAACTTTGCGAAACAACATGGAACTCGACGAGTGGAAAAGGCTCATATTGAGCCTGGACTTTATTTGAACATGTTTTTGGACTTAAACTTGTCTTTCAAACTCAAAGGATGAATGAACCTAAACAAACTTGAACCTAAATGAGCTTGGTACAAGGAGTCTTAACTTAGACTTGAGCTTGACACTTTGAACTCAATCAGGGACTTGAAGAACTACATTTTGAGCTTGAACTCAACTTGAAATATAGAAGAATTTGAATGAATCATAAGAAACAAGCTCAAGGGATCATGTGATGCATATGATGTATTGTCCATAATCAAGGGCAATAAAGCATAATGGATATGGGTCTTTTCATATATACATATCAAGATCATCAGCTTGCAAGTTAACATGAAAGTATAAATCATTCATAAGTGGCAATGAGATCTCATGCAAGTACGTGATTTGGAGTAATAGCAATGATAGTCAAGTAACGGGATGAATAATCAATGGCATTGCAGGTAAACAGTTATGACCCGGGGCCCTCTGAACTGAGTGGTTTTGCCGCCAAATGGCACCACAGATAGCGGTTATGGCCAGAGCCAATACGCTCCTTAATGGCGTTAAATCCTTGAGATATGAATCAATAGGGTATGATTGATAGGGCACAAAGCCCTCTGTTAGCTAAGGTGGATTCAAATTTGTCCCCTTAGACAAACATTCAACCCCGGTCTACAAGGTCCCCTTGGACGAAGCAACCCATGGCTGCCGACAAGGATCCTTCTGTCAGGTTGGGTCGACTACCTCCTCTGACTAAGTAGACCAGGGACCACGATGGCTCGGGACGACGGAACCATGGGATCTTGATCGGGTCTATCATCCATTCCCCCACCATCTGCTTTAAGTACAAGATGATGAAATTCCTATTTTAAATATGAAATTTCCAAATCTTTCAAACTTTCCAAATTCTCAAATTCTCCAATTATTTCCAAACTCATTGCTGCTACTATATGCCAGATAACACGTATCTCTATACGTATCTGATCGACGACTAGCCTTAATCGAAAGTTCTCTCTCGTGATCGGGAGGGGTAATTAACTATAGGGGCTTGCGCCTATAGGAAACCAGAACTCAGATCATAAAGTCCTCGCAAAATGAGGGCGAAATCTCTGGGTAGTGTCTTATCTACAAACCCATCTGCCTTCCAAAATTTACCCCGGAACTTAGTCCGTTAAAACTCCCTCGCCGAACAAGAAAAGCGGGCGGAGGCCGGGGCCGAATTTTCGGAGCCCACAGATTTCTGGCGACTCCGCTGGGGATTGGTTTCTCTTTCCATCTTTGGCTAGTTGTCTCAGTGTTATAGTAGTAGCAAAATATATATATATATATATATATATATATATATATATATATATATATATATATATATATATATATATATATATATATATATATATATATATATATATATATATATAATGATAATATTGAGCTCTGTACGGTGAACATCAGGATGTGACATTTGGTCCATGTATCCAAAGATCCATCACTAAAAGGTCCCGATAGAGCTAAAAGCCAACAATCGGAGTCGCCCCCAGATTTCTGGCGACTCCGCTGGGGTTTGATTTCTCTTTCCATCTTTGGCTAGTCGTCTCAGTGCTATAGTAGCAGCTATATCAATTCGTGCTCAAGTTTTTGAGCCTTTCAAAAAATGATCATTTAGCAAATTCATTTGGCATTCAACATAATTTTAAAATTTATTTTTGTTACTTGCTTATGCTAATGGTTTTTGTCTATTTTTGTTTTTGTGTTCTGTGCAAGTCTCTGCATTTTGAAAGTGCGGGGTGATATATCAGATCTGATCACTAACCCTTGCCTTTCATTTATGCAGATGGATCTACAGAACACGCACATGACTGTCCAACTGGGACAAGGAGCCAGGATTCAGCTGGCGAATGCTATTATTGAGACCGGAAACACTGGAGCTACCATCCAATTTGGTAGTGTTGATTTTCCTGCCGTCGTTGCAAGGACTGCCGCCATTCCTGTGAATGGAAGGAATGCTGAACGGCCTGCCAGGAGGCCCCATTCTACTGAAGGTGTCACCCGTCGTGTGCATCTGCCAGCACAACGATTTATTACTGAAAATACTCGTGATAGAGTTTCTGTATTCGAGAGGTTATCACAGCCCGAGGTCCTGACCACCAGAAGAATTGTGAATGGTGGAAGAGTCTCTGTGGTGACTACAAACACCACACCCCTGCCGACCAGGTTATTTGCGCCTGGGAAATACGATGCTGTGGCCTCCTCATCTGGAGGAAGGCCTACAAGGAGGCAAAGAAGGAAGATGAATGCTGAACTTCGAGCTCAGCAACAATAACTCCCTATTCACCCTTCCAATCTGTCGGCCCAAGAGCCTGAAGTCAATGTTCCCACCAGGAACAAATTTTCTGATCTAAAATGGGTCAAAAGAAATAGCTCTACTGGGGAGCTAAAAAAGTCTTTTTGGGAGCAACGTCCTAAAGCCCCAGCCCCTCCTAAGAGAAGTGAACCTAAGACCCTGTCAGCTCGAGTGTATCGAGTCTTGAAGACTGTAAAGGAGAAGGGTCTGAAGAAAAAGAAGTTCCAACAGCCTTTAGTGATAGAGGCCAGAAGAACCCCGCCAAGAGAACGTCTATCTGCTGTGGCGGAAAGAAGAGAAAGAAGACATGTCCCACGCGGTGAACATCGAGGTGTGACACCTGAACCATATGTTCAGGGATCCACTACTAAAAGGTCCCGGTGGAAAGGAAAACAAGTCTGGAGGCCAAAGCCTCGAAGAAATGAAAATGAAGAAAGAAGAGAAAGGATGACTGATTTGGGCGTGACATCTGGTAAGGCTTCCCGGAGATCCGCTCCCATCCACAAACAACGTCAGAAGTGGGCCCCAAAAGGGACCCATAATGACATTCCTCCAGACGGTAGACACCTTGGAGAATCCTCCAAGGGATCCCGTCGCCCTCTATCCTCTCCAAAGGAAGAGACTAATTTTGATCGCAGCCCACTGATCGAAGAAGTCCCCGTGCCTAACCAAGAACCGGAAATCCAGTGGCGGCGCCGTTCGAAGATCCGAGTACTAGAAGAGGAAGGAAATGTGCAAGGGGGAGACAACATTGAAGAAGAGGAATTCCTTGAAGAGGATGAAAATATAGAAAAATACCTCGAATGGGAAGAAAATATGGAAGAAAATATTGATGAATTTCTGGAAGAAAATTTAGAAGAAGAAATGCAAGAAATAAATAACACTCTGGATATGGAAGTTGTTTATATGGTGAGACATACCAAAGTTAATGAAGAAGTCTACTACGATGACGGTGAAGATGACGACGATCAACAACCACCGATTAGACGAGTTTATCGACGTCGTCGTGAAGCTGGGTCCACCAGTGGCAGAGGTGGTCAATCCCAAGCAGAAGAAGAAAGGGAAGAGGTTGAAGAGAATCCCTTTGCTGACGAGGATGTCACACTTGCAGACATGCAAAGACATATAAGGCGACAGATGAGAGCCAAAGATAGAGAAATCTCTCAGTTAAATGAGAAGATGACTGAGATGATGGCTCAGATGGGGGCAATGATGCAGATGATGCAGAGAACTGTTGCTGTTAGTGCCGTGCCCAATCCTCCTCCGGATCCTCCAAACTTCTAAATGCCTCAAGTCTCGGGAGTACAAGGTACTCCTAAAGGTGGTCATGAGGCTCATAATGTCATCCGTCAGCCCACTCCACAAAATATTGCAAGTACTTCCGAACCAGTAACTGCTGCACAGTTGGAAGGAATAATCACAGAAAGGATCAGGGCTATTATAGCCGTGGATCAAGCAGAAAAGTTGGTGGGCAAAGGTCGTCCGTATCCTGCTGAATACGACCAAGTACCGTACCCAAAAGGGTATTCTGTACCAAAGTTCAATACTTTCAATGGTAATAATAACCCCAGGCAGCACCTGGCACAGTTTAAAGCCACCTGTGGGAATACAGGAGAAAATGACGCCCTACTCTTCCGACAATTCGTCAGCAGTTTGACAGCAACTGCTTTCGAATGGTATGCTGAATTGTCGAACGATTCTGTGAAGACCTTCGCAGAATTGGAAAATATGTTTGTAAAAAGATTCGCTAGTGCAACTGAGAAAATTACGATCGCTGACCTCGCTCTGGATAAGAGAAAAAGAGAAGAATCAGTGACTAAATATATCACTCGCTGGCGAAATTTGAGCATGAAATGTGAACAGCAGTTAGAAGAAGAGCATGCCGTACAGTTGTTAATGGGCAACATTGATGACAAGATGCAACCCTTCCTGTGCATGGCTACGATAAACACATTTCAAGACTTGCTCGACAGAGTGGCCAAATTTGAGAAACTGAATTTGTCCAAGTCAGAAAATCACTTTGATAAGCCCAAAAAGGCTAAAGCCCCAGGTGCTAGAAGGGGTGAAGCCGACTCTACTTTCTTCTCTAAAGCTGATAGAGAAAAGCAAGTGATCTACAACGTAGACAAGGGCAAACAGCCGATGCAATATCAAGAAAAGCCCAAACAGGCCTACAACCCCAACCCCCAACCGAAGCTGATATTAGGGGGAAATGATAAGCCACGGACTTATCAAGCTGGAGGCTAGAGACAAGCAATAAGAACTGGTGATAGAACGTTCCAATCCCTTAAAGATAAAATGAATAAAGAATATTCATTCAAAAGGGAGAGTGTCGCCAAATTATTTCGACAAGTGCTGAAATCAGGTTTAGAACTGCCTGAATGCAAGAGACCCGAAGAGTCGAAACACACTGGTGACCCAAATTATTGCCCATATCATCGGGTACTCAGCCATCCTATTGAAGATTGCTACATCTTCAAGGATTGGCTTGAAAGAAAATATCAAAAGGGGGAGCTCACACTGTCAGACAATGTGTTGACTCATCCCAGAAAAGAATCAACTCGGATGGTTACGTCCTCTTCCATACTCCCGACTGAAGAAAGAAGAAATGAAAAGAAACCAGCTCAAGAAGAACAGTGGGAGACTGCGGTCTCTAAGAAAACTGTGAAAATATTGAAGCAGCTTGAAGGAGTTGCATGTGTAAAATGGAAGTCTCCTACTGAGCCAATGATAGATTTGAAAGCACTGCCGGTGGTACGACCTTCTACCTCAAAACAGTTCTCCAACCAAGCTAGCACTTCAAAGTCTGGAAAGAAGAAATCATCCAAGAAGAAGACTAAGTTGAAGAAGCCCAAGGAGAAGATGACCGCAACTCAAAGGGTTATTGATAGTTTGGATGAGTACTACCAGACTGTGAGGCGACCTATCAAGCTTGCTGACTTCATGGCAGAGCTTAAAATTAAGGAAGCCGGAGAAGATGATGAGAATTCTCTTCCAATAGAAGTATGTCGGGTCATCTCGGTGGCGCCGAGTGCTTGGGCAAAAGAAGAATATGTTGAAGAAGTGCCCTCTGAATCCTGTATAATGGTGTTACCAACGGATTACAGTTCGGAGGAGGATTTGTACTTTCCAGAGGAAGATGGGTCGGACCCCGACATAGCATCGCAAATGGGACATATAAATCTGGGTGGTGACTCTGAATCAACAGACGAATCCCGGGATGCAACAATGACTGACTCTGAAGAAAATATCCCAATAAAAGAACTTAAACCAGAAGAGGTTGACCAAGTACAGCTAAGAAGTGGTAAGATATTGCCGCCTCCACCAAAGAAAGGGATCTTGAATAAAGATAAGGGGAAAGAGATTGTCATCAATGATGATATTATTCCTGAAGATCCTAAGAGAAAGAGTACTTCAGCCACGGGGGTAGATTACAATGTCTTATCCCATCTGAGAAAAATTCCGGCGCAACTTAGCATATATGATGCCCTAGTGATGTCTAAAGACCTTCGGGAGACTTTGATTCAGGCTCTCAAAGACCCTGAAAGGTACGAGGCATATTTTGCTGAGCGTAATATGACAGAGATCTTGCAGGCTCGTAATGAGCCGTTCATCACTTTTTCTGAAGAAGACATGATGCTCGGGACGGCGGATCATAATCGTCCTCTATATGTCACTGCAGAAAGTGATGGAATGATGATTAGTCGAATTCTGATCGATCCAGGATCGTCTATAAATCTAATGAGCTTGAAAGCACTAAGATCACTATGCCTCGATGTGGAGCATCTTGGATCAGATAAATTAATGGTACATGGCTTCAATGAGAAGGGGCAGAGGACCCTAGGATCATTTACACTCTCCCTCACATTTGGAGAGCTTCATACAGATATCAAATTCCATGTGATTGATGCAAATACTGCCTTTAAAGCGCTCCTTGGTCGTCCTTGGTTGCATGAGTACGGCATCGTCCCATCCACACTACACCAATGCATGAAGTACCTCAGGGATGGAGAGGAATTCAGGATCTCTGGTGACATCCAGCCCTTCGCAGTTCATGAAGTGAAAATATATGAAGATGCAAAGTACTTCATTCCAAAGAAGTTGAAGCCATCAGGCTCTCTCAAGGCCCAAGCATCAAATCCAAAAGTTGCAAGGCAACCTGAACAAGAGAACAAGAAGAAGCAGGTGGGGAGAAAGAAGGCAACGCCGACTCTTCCCAAAGCATCCTCCATCTCAAAAGAAAGGAAATATATACCTCATTTGGGGAGTGACACAGATGAAAGTGATGCCACCCCTACAAAATCCAAGAGGATACGTCAGTTAACGACCAAAGGGAGTATGGAGGTCGAATATTCAAATGATGATTATAACTACGATTCTATCTACATGAACACAGTACAGGATGTGTTCTCTAGAAGAATAGACAGCCTGTCAATCTCAGATAGTATACTCGTTGTCACACGTATCCCCTTGCAACACTTCAAAGAAGTAACTCCACGAGAAATACATTATGTTGAAGAACTCGTGACATTCTACGTACCTCCCCTAAAAGAAAAAGGTGGACCAGCGAGTCTATTTTATTCAACCGGGAAACTCGAAGAGGAGATAAATCAAGATTGGTTTCGTACACTCGTTGATTCCGGGGAATTAGTACCTACGAGATTTCCCAGGTACAATACTAAAAATATTCAAAGAATGTTGAGAAAGAGAGGTAAAACTTGTTCCTCTAAACAGCAAGTTCGTTTCTGCTTGAGCCTCTGGTATCGAAGAAATCCCCACTCAATAAAGAAGAAGGATATTTTTGCAAAGAAGGGGCTAGGATTTATTGTACGAAAGTACCCCAGAAACGAGATTTGCCAAGCAATTACATGTGGGGAGATTAAATCTGAAGAAGATGGTGATGAGGAGGCGTACGAAGTTGATGATTATGATGATCAACCAGTTGAGGCCAAGCCTGCACCAGAAGAGCTTGAAGATGGTGGACAAGCAGCCACTATGGATGAGCTAAAAAAAGTCAACTTGGGGACTGAGGAGGATCCTCGCCCAACCTTCATTAGTTCTCTTCTACCCGAGGATCAAATAGAAGAAATAAAAAAACTTCTCTGTGAATTCAGGGACTGCTTTGCCTGAACATATGCTGAGATGCCTGGCTTATCCCCTGATGTAGCGGTTCACAGATTAGCAATCAAACCGGATGTAGCACTCGTCAAACAAGCTCCAAGGAGAATGAGATTGGAGATTGAAGAACAGGTGATCACAGAAACGAAGAAACTCATAGAGGCAGGTTTTATCCGAGAAGAAAAGTATGCCGATTGGATTGCCAATATCGTCCCAGTGAAGAAGAAGAATGGGCAGATTCGTATCTGTATTGACTTCCGGGATCTTAATAAGGCATGTCCAAAAGATGATTTCCCACTTCCTGTATCCGAACTCCTAGTGGACAACACTTCCAACTACGACATGTTCTCCTTTATGGATGGATCGTCAGGATACAATCAAATCAAAATGGCGCCGGAAGATGAAAAGCATACATCGTTCAGAACGCCCATCAGAATTTTCTGCTACATAGTCATGCCCTTTGGCTTGAAGAACGCTGGTGCCACCTATCAACGGGCAATGACTCACATATTTGATGATTTGATACATCAGAAGGTCGAGTGTTATGTAGATGACCTTGTTGTTAAAAGCCTTGGCCGAAATGATCACTTAAAAGATCTCAGAATCGTATTTGAGAGAATCAGAAAGTTTGATCTAAAGATGAATCCTCTCAAATGTGCTTTTGGGGTTTCATCTGGCAAATTCCTGGGGTATGTTGTCCGTCATCGAGGTATCGAAGTTGACCCTAATAAAATCAAGGCGATCATGGAGATGCCACCCCCAAAGAACCTTCGACAACTCCGTTCTTTGCAAGGACAACTGGCTTTCATTTGGAGATTCATATCAAATCTATCGGGTAGGTGTCGACCATTTTCAAAGCTAATGAAGAAGGATGTTCGTTTCAAATGGGATGCAGAATGTCAGGAGGCATTTGACAACATCAAAAGATATTTGTTGAATCCACCCATTCTCGCAGCGCCAATTCTGGGGAAGCCTCTTATACTGTATACAGCTGCACTAGAAGAGTCTCTCGGAGCACTATTGGCCCAGAATAATGAAGAAGGCAAAGAAAATGCGCTCTACTACATCAGTCGAAGGTTGATTGGAGCAGAAAGCCGTTATTCCCCAATTGAAAAGCATTGTCTGGCACTGATTTTTGCAGTTCAGAAACTCCGTCACTATATGCTATCCCATAAAATCACACTGATATCAAAGATCGATCCGCTGAAGTTCTTGATGACAAGACCAGCGTTGACAGGTCGTCTAGCCAGGTGGGCAGTATTGTTATTGCAGTTTGAAATCGTATATATGCCACAGAAGGCGGTAAAAGGATAAGTCTTGGCAGATTTTCTTGCTGCACACCCAATCCCGACTGATTCTCCACTAAATGATGATTTGCCCGATGAGCAGATAATGCAGGTCGAGGAGAATGAAAGGCTACCATTCTGGAAAATGTACTTCAACGGAGCATCGTCGATTAGACCTGTTCGACCTCCAAATATTGCAAGAGCCCGAGCCGGCATTGGTCTCATTTTCGTAGCACCCGAGGGAGGCATAATGAGGTTCTCATTCAGTTTGACTGAACCTCGAACCAACAATGAAGCTGAATACGAAGCTCTATTAGCAGGATTGGAAATTGTGATCGATGTCAGAATCCAACGTCTCCAAATCTTTGGTGATTCTCAGCTCGTAATAATTCAGGTCCTCGGCATTTATAAGGTTGGCAAAGTCGAATTGGCCCACTATCACCGGCGAGCCCTCGAGCTTTTGAAACAAATACCAAATATCAAAATGACTCGAGTTCCTCGAGGACAAAATGCTAAAGCAGATTGTCTGGCCAAATTAGCCAAAGAAATGGCGAACATCAACGAGGAGAGACCTATATTCATCGGGGTTTACACGCGTAGGGTCTTGGAGCCCGCTCTGTTACAATTCCCGAGGGCAGAAGGAATTCCAGATTCAAGTCAGTAGGATGAAACTCCAGTTGACCCTCAACCCCTCCATCAAATTATTATGGAGAATTATCCAGAAGGATATCACGTGGCCAAGAGACATAAAGCTAGTCAAGCTTCAGAATCGTGGTGGCATTGTTTAGATATTGAAGTCGAAAATGATTGGAGACAGTCATTCATTGACTACTTCAAGGAAAACAAACTCCCGACATAAAAGTCTATAGCCGCACAAATCTGAAAAAGGGCATTGCGATATGCATTTGTCAATGACACGTTGTATAGACGAGCCTTTGATCAAATGTGGCTAAGGTGCCTAGGGACCAAAGAAGATGATAAAGTGGTATCAGAAATCCACGAAGGGCTTTGCGGAGCACATCAGTCAGGTCCCAAAATGGCCGCTAAAATCAAGAGAATGGGTTATTATTGGCCGACAATGGTCAAAGATTGTATTGATCATGCTAAGAGGTGCCACGAATGTCAAATCCACGGTGATGTTATACATCAACCGCCAAATCCTCTGCATCCAACAGTAGCATCCTGGCCATTTGAATGCTGGGGCACAGATATAATTGGGCCGATAGATCCGCCGTCATCAGCGGGACACCGCTTTATTCTGGCAGCAACGGACTACTTTTCCAAATGGGCAGAAGCGGCTCCGTTCAGAAGTTACATCCGAGCATGTGATCAACTTTTTCACCCACAATGTTCTCTACAGATTTGGTGTGCCACGCCGAATAATCTCAGACAATGGTACTGCTTTTAAGAGCACAAAAATTTATAAGTTCGTTGATCGACACAAAATTGATTGGCGGTATTCATCCATATACAATCCAAGAGCAAATGGCTTGGCAGAAGCCTTCAACAAGAAGCTGGTGAAATTGTTGAAGAAGATTCTCACCAAAAACAAAAGAGAGTGGCATACGAAGATGGCAGAAGCTCTATGGGCCTATCGTACAACCTACAAGACGCCAACCAAAGCCAATCCTTATTCATTGGTGTTCGGTGTTGAAGCTGTGTTATCATTGGAGATTGAACTACCGTCACTCCGGATAGCAATTCAGAATGATCTCACTCAAGAGCAAAATGCCCGCCTTAGAATGGAGGAGCTCGACGCACTCGATGAAATCAGGTTACAAGCTCAACAAAATCTAGAAATCTACCGAGGAAGAATGACAAAGTCTTTTGATCGAATGGTGCGTCCTCGATCATTTCAAGAAGGAGAGTTGGTCCTGGTGCTGAGATGACCAATTATCCCACACAGAAAAATTGGTGGCAAGTTCGTATCCAATTGGGAAGGCCCCTTCGTCATCGAGAAAGTGTACCAAGGGGGAGCATATCAATTGATCGATCTGAACGGTCAGAGACCCATGCCGCCTATCAACGGTCGACACTTAAAGAAATATCACGCATGAAAATTCCATACCTGATGTATTTTGTGATGATTAAAATTTTATATGCATATTTATTAATGCATCTTTGCTCATATTTTGAAATTCTCTTGTATAGCAAGAACGCATTTCAAAATTCCCCTCATCAGACTGGAGACGTTTTAAATATTTATTCAAGTCGACATCGCGCTGCGTGCCGAGATCCTCGAATAAATATTTAAACTCTCAAAGATACAAGGCCTATCCAAAATGTCCCTACGAGACAGGGGCATTTTAAATATTCATTTGGGTCGACATCGCGCTGCGTGCCGAGATCCCCAAATGAATATTTAAAATCTTATATTCCAAATTTATTTCATTCTAAAATGTCCTTGCGAGATAGGGGGCATTTTAAATATTTATTCAGGTCGACATCGCGCTGCATGCCGAGATCTCCGAATAAATATTTAAAATTATCAATCCAAATATTCTTTTGTGCTAAAGAATACAAAGATTTCTTTTTCAAAGTCTATGCAGGTGATCTTACAAAAGACTGAGACAACACCTTCTACAACAAATTAAGACTCAAAAGTCAAGAAAGAGACTTTTGTGGCTACACACTCCTACAAAATTGAGCCGAAAAAAGCTTGAAGTCTTCCAACAGCCTGAAGCATAAGGTTCGAATGGGTGTAAAAGGTCGGATCCAACACGCCCAAATATGGCCGGATCGCTGGCAGCTCTGTCTACTCAACAAGCCATAAGAAAGGCCGTAGTAGCGGAACCCCCACTTCGTCAACCCGTCAGTAGGGACTGTAGGAAGCACGAAGGCAGATTTGACTCGACCAGTTCAAGTGATTGTAGTGTACAAAATTCTCCTAAATGACTGGAGAATCAAAGTTCCAGTGGAAGGATGAGTCTCTAACAACCACTGAATGTTCGTAGGCTCCAAAATCCAAAACCACGAAGGATAACTCCAAATCTACCAACTTCAGCAAAATTGGTATTGGGAAGCGCAATTCCCATAGCTCAAGTCTGAAGCCTGAATGGGTGTAAGAGGTCGGATCCAACAAGCCCAAATATGGCCGGATCGCTGGCAGCTCCGTCTACTCAATAAGCCATAAGAAAGGCCGCAGTAGAGGAACCCCCATCTCAGCAACCAGAGGACAAAGAGCTATCAAATTCTAGCTCTCCCGATCTAACGAACTCAAGTGATTCAGATTAAAGTCTTCTCAAGTGGTTAAGGATCAAGATACTACCTACGTTCGGTACTATCAACTAAATCCAGAACCTGCAAATCCTTCAACAAATTCGTAAAGCACAAAGCGAGGATCGAAGGAATTTTTCTTCAACAAGTCCGTCAAAGCATAAAGCAAAGGACCGAAGAAAATTATCCCAAAGTTCGTGAAAAGCCTTAGGCTGAACTAAGTGGATTCCGTCATCAACAAGTTCGTTATGCACAAAGCTCTGGACCGATGACTTTTCGCCATCGAGCTAATATAAACCTGAGGGTTTAGGTCACCGGTATCCACTCCTTCATCAAGCCCGCCAAAGCTAGAAGCATAAGGCCGAAGGTATAAAAATCATCTAACAAGTCAGTAAAGACAAATCAGACAATTCTCTATCAATGTCCGCAGCACAAAGCGTAGGACGAATGAAATCAGAATATCAGCCATCTATTGATACATCGAAGAGATCTATGAAGAAAGAAAATCTTAGTGTGACATCCAAGTAAATTTTTGGAGATCCACTACATGAAAGAAAATTTTAGTGTGACATCCAAGTAAATTTTTTGGAGATCCACTAAATGAAATCCCTTGTGTGACATCTATGATGAATATCTAGAGATCCACGGGGTCAATCAGCTTACAACAAACGTGATTCTCTCTAGACACGTATCACATTTGTTGGGGGGAATTTGTTGACCTGTTAGCTAGAACCAAGGGAAACAGACAAAAAAAAAATATACTCAAAATGATTACCTGCACCGTTCGGCAGCCCATTGCGATCTTCTGCCGCAAATCTTGCCTAGGTCCTGTAGAAGCAGTCGCCCATATCCTGTTCAAACGGCGTCGAAGCAGAGCCGACCACGCGACCGAAGCTCACCTCCCTCTACGACCTCTCTCGACCTCTCCCACGCACACGAGAACTCCTCCCCGAGCTCCCTATCTTCCCGTCACTGCTTCCGAACTCACGGAAGATCTCCGAAGCTTCCGACCTCTTCCAACTCTCCTCCCACAGCCGAAGCACCTCCGACTCTCTCTCATTCGCTCCGCATACGCAGAAACCCCAAATTCCTGTCGGCCTCATCTCCTCACCGACCCTCTGTGCCGATCCCAAGCCGTGAGAGAGAGAGAGAGAGAGAGAGAGAGAGAGAGAGAGAGAGAGAGAGAGAGAGAGAGAGAGAGAGAGAGAGAGAGAGAGAGAGAGAGAGAGAGAGAGAGGGGGAGTACCGAGCTCCTCTTACCTGGCCGAACCCCACCTTGCCCGATCCCAAGCAGCCGCCTCCTCCTTCTGCTCTTGCCCGATCTCCCTCTTAGCTGTAGGTTTATTTTTTATATATAATTATATTATTAGTAATATTATTATTATTAGGGTGTTAATATTAACATTAATAAATTATTAGTATTAATATTATTGTTAACAATAATATTTATATTAATATTTCTATTAATGGTAATATTATTACAATTAATAATAATAACATTATAATTTATTTTTATTATTATTACTAATTAAAATTAATTTTGTGTTAATTATAGTTAATTAAATTTAAAAAATGATTAATTATAATTAATTATAATTAAATATCTAATAATATTTAATTATTCTTAATGATAATCATTTAAAATTAATTAAATTGATTTTAATTAATTATTTTTAATCATAGTTAATTATTATGATTAATAATTAACTATAGTTAATTAAGATTAATTAAAATTTATTAATTTAATTTTAATTGATGGTTATTAATTAAAATTAAGTATAATTAGTTATTGTAATTATGATAATTATAATTAATTATTTTTAAAAAGGTAATTAGTTATAATTAATTAAAATTGATTTTTTTTATATAATAATAATAATAAATTAAATGATTCTTTTCTCGATGCTTGCAACGAACCGGTAAACCCCCGAGGCGCTCACGTAGCGTTTAGGGTGGGAAACCGGTGCGAGGCTCGCGACGATTTAAGAATCCCTCTTCAAAGCTTGCAACGAGCCGACAAACCCCCGAGGCGCTCAAGTAGCGTTTAGGGTGGGAAACCGGTGCGACGCTTGCGGCGAAGGGGATAAAAAAAATGTGTGTCTTTATTTTATTTTTCTTTATTTTTATATAAGTACCTCCGAACGCCCACGTGGTGCAGAGGGGGGAAATCCTGCTTATTTCTAACCTGTTTTCTTCTTATAATCAACAAACTTAAAAAACCCTTAAATGCTCACGTAGCAGGCGGGGATAAAAAAAAAATTCATATGCGACCGCGGTGTCATTTTTGACACCTACCTGAAGCGCTCACGTAGCGTCGAGGGGAATGGTTGCCTCTTGGTTTTTCCCCTAAACGGGGGAGACGCCGGGAGGCTGCCGAAATTTGGATTGAAAATCCAAGGACTTTGAACAATATTTGGACACTAATTTGAATGATGCAAAGGACTTTAGCTCAATAAATGAACTTGCACTTGGACTCGTTTGAACGAAATGAGTTTGATTCAATCTATTTAATTAAATTCAAACCTAAATGAATCATAACTTAAGCATAATGAACTTGAACTTGGTTTGAACCAAGTGAGGATTACACTCGAACATGTTTTGAACTCAAATGACAAAGAGCTTGGTGCGAAGAACTTGAATCGAAACAGACTACAAGAGGACTTAAATGTGAATTTGAACATTTGAAACTCAACTGAACATAATTCGAACAATAGTGGACTCGAACAAATGGAAGAAGCTCATCTTGAGCTTGAACTATATTTCTACTCAAACTTATGCAAGACCTTGGAATTCAAGATTGAATTTATTTTGGAACTTGAATATGAGTTGAACTACAAAAGGCTTAATCAAATTGAACTCAAAATTTGAAATCAAATGAACAACTTGGACTTGATTTGAATCAAGCATAGTGAACATGAGTTTGAACTTGAACTTTGCGAAACAACATGGAACTCGACGAGTGGAAAAGGCTCATATTGAGCCTGGACTTTATTTGAACATGTTTTTGGACTTAAACTTGTGTTTCAAACTCAAAGGATGAATGAACCTAAACAAACTTGAACCTAAATGAGCTTGGTACAAGGAGTCTTAACTTAGACTTGAGCTTGACACTTTGAACTCAATCAGGGACTTGAAGAACTACATTTTGAGCTTGAACTCAACTTGAAATATAGAAGAATTTGAATGAATCATAAGAAACAAGCTCAAGGGATCATGTGATGCATATGATGTATTGTCCATAATCCAGGGCAATAAAGCATAATGGATATGGGTCTTTTCATATATACATATCAAGACCATCAGCTTGCAAGTTAACATGAAAGTATAAATCATTCATAAGTGGCAATGAGATCTCATGCAAGTACGTGATTTGGAGTAATAGCAATGATAGTCAAGTAACGGGATGAATAATCAATGGCACTGCAGGTAAACAGTTATGACCCGGGGCCCTCTGAACTGAGTGGTTTTGCCGCCAAATGGCACCACAGATAGCGGTTATGGCCAGAGCCAATACGCTCCTTAATGGCGTTAAATCCTTGAGATATGAATCAATAGGGTATGATTGATAGGGCACAAAGCCCTCTGTTAGCTAAGGTGGATTCAAATTTGTCCCCTTAGACAAACATTCAACCCCGGTCTACAAGGTCCCCTTGGACGAAGCAACCCATGGCTGCCGACAAGGATCCTTCTGTCAGGTTGGGTCGACTACCTCCTCTGACTAAGTAGACCAGGGACCACGATGGCCCGGGACGACGGAACCATGGGATCTTGATCGGGTCTATCATCCATTCCCCCACCATCTGCTTTAAGTACAAGATGATGAAATTTCTATTTTAAATATGAAATCTCCAAATCTTTCAAACTTTCCAAATTCTCAAATTCTCCAATTATTTCCAAACTCATTGCTGCTACTATATGCCAGATAACACGTATCTCTATACGTATCTGATCGACGACTAGCCTTAATCGAAAGTTCTCTCTCGTGATCGGGAGGGGTAATTAACTATAGGGGCTTGCGCCTATAGGAAACCAGAACTCAGATCATAAAGTCCTCGCAAAATGAGGGCGAAATCTCTGGGTAGTGTCTTATCTACAAACCCATTTGCCTTCCAAAATTTACCCCGGAACTTAGTCCGTTAAAACTCCCTCGCCGAATAAGAAAAGCGGGCGGAGGCCGGGGCCGAATTTTCGGAGCCCACATTTTATTTACATAAGTGCTGTTAGGAATCACCATAAGCTTTAGGATCTCCACTTAAAACTTCCTGAATTATTTCAAATTTACACAAAAAAATGAGTAACTTAAAAAAAAAATCCAACACAGTTCAAAACTTGTTTCTATCAACAATCAAACTTGAACTTCGATAAGATCAAAGGAATTCCTTGCCACTGTTTCAATGTCGTGAAAATCACAATGAAATAAGGAATCACATATACATATTCCTATTAAGCTGACAGTAAAGTAGCAGAACACCATCAACTAAACTACTGCAAAGCCAAAGATTTCAGATTAAAGGTCACGACTAAAAGAAGAAAATGCTGTCAAGCAGCTACAGCTATCTTCACTGGCAGCTGACCGACACTCAAATCTAAACCCACCGGGTTGTTATTTAAGAAGAAAAACAAAAGGTAAGGCTCATCTTGAAAAGCTACAGCTTCCTTCAGCTTACTGCTTTTTCTTTTCCAATTCTTTTAGCATTCCTCTCTTGCGTATGCGGAGGCAGAAACCAAGGCGCCATTTATCGACTACAGCCACAGGCAACATGGAGATCAGTGTCCAAATCAGGGAATGAGGCCAGTATGGAGTGCATCTAGGTTCATAGCCTATCCACTGTAGGGCAGATTGGGCATACGTGTTGGCTGATGGCACTAAGAAGGAAGATCTATTAATAGATGACATCTTTGTTGCTACGTATAAAGGTACCTGCTTAGAACTATGTATGAGATGTAGAAAAGAACAATTCCAGCTTTGATGCGGTTCTATTCACAAAAAAATCTTTATCCAGTTAACAACTTGATAAACTATTTGGTTTTCACTTCTTTTCACTTATTTCTTTTATACTGGTAGCGACCAGCAATTCAGCCTATTAGAAGAAAAGTGACATATGATCTTAATTACAAATGGCTAATTATCTTTGAAAGATCCCAAACTAATGCCATCTTTTATATATATATATAGGAAAATTTTATTGCCGACTCCATGAAGTCGGATAAAGACTTATATTGTTGTTGTTGTTGTTGAAAACAGTCAAATTTTATGCAAATAGAGAGAAAAAAAAAGAAAACACACAGAAAGAGAACAGCCAACAAAAACACATGAATTTTATTCAAGTTTGACTAATAGATGACTTGCTAACGCCACTATATATTTCACTGTGGTTGATTGTGAAAAATTACAGCCTTAATTTTCAGAGAGATAAAAAACAGCTCTCTCCTCTTTTCATAAAGAGAAAATCAACGGAAGCTAAAAATTACAATAAAATACGAATGAGCTATAGTGCTTTTAGCATCTAACAATTAGTGTTTGTGTGTTGATGTTTGGCAAACATATAATACTGAGCCTATGAGGTTACATAAACTATAAGAATGAGAAATTAAATCAATTTGCCACTCTAGATTTGGGATCCGTAGATTTTAATTCTCTTTTGAACAGAAGATGTTTCAATTAAAATATATGCTTAACTTCATAGTTAAGACTACTTGTCCCATAATTAATTGTCTAAAATTACGTTGTTCTCTATGGTTAACATAATATATGGCACAAGGATATGGATGATTAAAAACAACGGCTACTCTAATATACATATCGAAATTTGGTATCACGAAAAAAGACTTAAGATTTAACCAAATTAAACAATTTTAACACGACCTTCGTGTCAATAGAATCCTGTGTAGTGATATAATCCCTAGTTCATTCATGTATGCTTATTTAAATGTGCTTCGAAGTAAAACTTTATGTAATACAGTTTTTCTTAATTGAACAATTGTGTTTCAAGTACACTCATTCATTTTCATTTTGACGAGCGTTTTTTTTTTGTGTGCATTGTTCGGAAACTTTGATTAATGAAAAAATAAATAATTAAAAAGTACAAAAGTGCGGAAATGGTCTTTGTAGTTTAAAAAATAAGTGTTTCATAAATAAATTAAACTGACAAAGAATATTATAATACTAACAAAATAAAGAGAAACTGGACTAACAAGAAAAATCTAAATTGGATTGTGATATCTCATTTATAAATACTTTAATAGCCAGATCCTATTTTAAGAACTATAAGAACTTGCCTGTTGTAATTAACAAAGCTAAGATTCCAATTTTAAGAGAATAAATTTGGCATTTTAATACATGTATAAGAATGACATTAGAAAAAAGAGCTGCATATAATTCAACTCTAAACATATAATTCAAATCTAGGATCCATTGATTTGTTCTTCACTGTATCACTAATTTAAAATGGATTTATGACCAGTGCTTAAATCATTATCCTATGAAATCATACCAGTTAACTATTCATAGGCACATTCAAATACATAAGTTATCATAGTCTTCACCTTTGGCAACTGGACTCAATATGAATGAGAGCTATCATATGTATTCATTAACCACGTGATAGATTTATTAAACCATGAGCTGCGTTTATTTTTGTTCTGTACATGTCTTAGGAAATTTCAATGTTAAAAAGCTAAGATGGATCATAGATTCGATAATTAACCCATTGGATCCACACTGAGATTCTAACAGATGCAGTAGACCATGCCCAACTTTCTACATGCTGTAAAAGGTACTAAGAGTGGGAGCTTAAAAATTAGCATGGAAGTATCATAACATTAATAAAACAATTATTCATTCAAGAACAAAGAAAAAAATGGGAAACAAAAGGCAATATAACCAATTATGAAATTTCTCTAATATAAATGTGATATAGATTCACAAAGAAAAAAAAAATCGTTTCACAATTTCAGTTAGACATCTGTGAGCTAAAACTGCCAAGATCTGGTATTTGAAAAGATATTAGAGGAACCATAACACAAGAGAAAATGCTTAATAGAAGAGAATGAAATGAGAGGAATCTTACTTGGCATTGCACATCTATTCCCTTATCTTTGTACTCAACATAGAGGCACTTTGAAAATTGATCAACATATCTGTGGATAATATAAGCCTCAATCAGAAAAGTATAAGAGATAAAATACGCAACGCGCTTCCCATGTCTTTTCCTTCTTGCAACATCACTTTACCAACAAATACAATAAACATCAAATGCTCAATTCAAGCAAACATACGTGTAATGACAGCAATTTAAGGAACTCCGCAGAAATTCATTGCTAAAAAGTTCTTCAAACATGTCAGTTTATAAATAACAGAATCTGTGTACACATATATATCTTCATAGGTAGATGGCAGGTTATGTAGTGAAGTTGCCCTCAAGAGAGGCCCACAGATTGAACTTAACCAATAGGAGTCGCTACTAATCGGAAACTTGCAGGGCACTGACCTAGAGTAATTTCCAGTTGCTACTCATTTGAGCCTACCAAGGAGCTCCCCCTCTGCTGGGTGAATCGATGATTCCTCATCAGGCTAATACCTCGATGCATACCTGGACCGCTGCTTCAATCATTCACTCCTCCAAGCGACCCCTGACACTCGTTCTCTCCCAGAGTGACCTCGGACAATCGTTCTCTACCCTAAACCGTCAACTAGAGGAAAGCACTTACTCATGCTACCCTCAGCCTACCTCGTTGTAACCACTGGATTTAGTTCTTCATCCTTGACATTTCACTCGCCTGTCCCTCGAGCAACTCAAGATTCTTCATACAAGACGTTGGCAATTCAACACGCATGCTAGCTGTTGGTCCTCCTTTCATTATTACTTGACCATAGAACTCACCCCATACATACTTAGCAATACTGAACTCGCTCTTACACATTCGACATCACTGAGCTCGCCCAAAGACAAATTCATCAGAACACTGTAGATCCTATTCTTCTTCAACAAATTAGAAGGATACACATGTCTACAATAGTATATAGCATTGTATGAGTATTCTATGTAGAGTGTATTTTTCTACTTTTGCTATGTATTGTCTTTTTTATTGCACTCAAAACCTTATAATTAAGCGGTGATGAGAAAAAATTTGGGGAGACTTTTTGACTAATATAGTCAATGCCCGGCCAATTTTGTGACTTATAATTTCTTGAGCATTCTGCAAATTTTCCTTTATTCTCTCTTATTTCTATTCTCATAGATCCTAGGTCATCAGTTTTGTTTGTTTGTAAAGTCTTATGTCATCCACGAACAAATTTGGATCCATAAGAAAGCAAAATTAAGAAGACACCATCTTATCGTTTGTAAAATTCAAAGAAAGTAAAGAAACATTTTGCTTAATCTTTCCACACAAAATAAGAATTCCGAATTTCTCGGTCTGGGATATCCAACAAGGACCAATGTAAATATTCTCGAATTAAGAAAAACCAATATATCCAATAAAAGATCAGTAAAAGGAAGTAGGGACAACTCACGCTTTACTGGCAGCGTAGACGGCATATAGCGGATCCGATGGAATAACAGTGGATGCCCCCGATCCAATATTCAAAATAGCGCCTCTCTTCCTCTCGACCATCCCCGGCAGCACGGCGTGCGTCACCCTTGTCAACCCTTCTACGTTCACTTTGATCAAATCTTTAATCAGATCCTCACCGACTTCATGGAAGTACTTAGCATACGGGTACGACATCCCGGCGTTGTTAACGAGGATCCCGACATCCATCCCCTCGATGGCTTTCTTCAACCTAGCGACTCCCTCGACAAGATCACTAGCGAAGTCAATGAGCACGGTCTCAACCTGGGCATTTGGGTGCTTCTCCCGAATAGCAGCGGAAACGTCGAAGAGCTTATCTGGGCTGCGGCCGACGAGGACAATGCCCAGGCCCCGGTGGGCGAGCTGGAAGGCGAGGGTGCGGCCAATGCCATCGGTTGCGCCTGTAACGATGGCCCAGGAGCCGTATCGTTTGAGGTTCTTGCCTGGGCGGATGAAGCTAACGAAGATCCAGCGGAGGGCAGCGATTGAAACCTTAAGGAGAGAGAGGAGACCGAGGGCGGAAAGGGCGAGGATCCAGGCCGGCTGCTCCAAGGTGGAGGCGAAGCAATCATAAAGTTCCATCTTTTGGCAATATAAGCTATCGCAAGGCCAGCTTGGGAAGTGATCCTGTGGGAGCTAAGAGAAGGAGATGGCACCGGGTTGGATTTTATAGGAGCGGCAATGCGACAGGGGGAGGGAAGGGAATTTGGAAATTCGTTTCGTTGGTTCGAGTAGATGAGCTAAACAGGCTACACAGCTTGCTTCGTATTTGGGATATGTTCTATTGCTTGCTCAACGGTCACAGCGGCGTCAAAAAATGTGTCATTGGATTTGTGGTTGCTTTAAAAAAAACGAGGGCAAATAATTTCAGTGAGTAGGTTTTATTATTATTAGAATTTTAGAATTATATTATTAAAATTTATTATATGATTTGTTTAATATTATTTATGTATATTAAATAATAGCAATAATGCAAAAAAAAAAATTATTAAGTTGTTGGAAAATGATTATTCTTTCAAATACAACTTACTCAAAAGTGTGCGAATACAAATAGAATATAAAACATGTTTTAAGCGGGCACATAAAGGACTTATATGCAATGAATATTATAGCAATTAACAACTATTCAAGAGTGAAAGATAGCCATGTAGCTTTGTTGTGTTATGAAGCCCCTAATATAAATAGGAAAAAAAATGGTGCAAGAGTGACCATAAATCTAACTCCATAAGCAAATGGTGAAAACAAACAAAAAGACAAAATCCTCATAAGACAAAAAGCCAATGGAATAGCATTTTTCCAACAAAAGCGAAATTATGAAAACCCCAAATGTAACAAGAAATGTTAAGCTCATTAGTACAATTTATAGACTTCCTCCGATTAATTTTTTTGTTAAACCATCCATTTGATCGGAGTTTTTTAAATACCCGAAGCTATCATAATGTAATTAAAATTTTTGTTATGTCCTTCTTTCCATATATTGCAAATGATAACACTCACATCCATCAAATAAATCTTTTGATTATTAAATTAAAATGAGAATTTTGACTATGTTCAAAGAATTAAGAGAATGTAGCATCATGAAGAAAGAAAGGTCCATTAGGAAGGATGTTTAGAAGGGACATTAAAAAATAGATGCTCATTATATTCATCCTATAAACATCATGAAACGCATATAATAGAGAGATTAACCCTCCTGCTTATCAAATTACAAGCTAAAAAATAATCTTTTTCCTTTCCAAAGAGTCATATGCTCCTCCTTGTGAACATGAGTACCAATAATAGCATTATAGCAATCCTAATCAACTTTAAGATTAAAGTGCAATCTAAGTTCTGAATAAAAATGATGGAAGAAAGGGGACATTAATAGGAAAGTTAAAAGCTAAAAAGTAGGGTTGAAAAGAAACTCCAACATGAAATAGCCATTCAATCAGGGATCAAAATTTTTTTCCCATTTTCAAGTAAAAAAGAGAGAGTTTTCAATCACAAACTTAACAGGTTTTAAAAACTTACAATATTGAGATTCACAGTTATAGCTATTTTTCCAAAGAGTGGCGTAAGTCCTTTTTAAATAAAAATGAATGAGAGGAACCAATGAGAAAATTTCAAATGCCTTTAATCTTGTATGTATAGTTTATATATGAGGGAGAGATAAACACAATGGCACCATTTGCAAATGGAAAACTATAAACTCTATGGTAAAATTTGCAACTTCTTGGCATTACCACTACAAGATAAGAATCTATACTCAACCTTCTAGTCCTTATAGGAATAATACTCAACTCGTCCTATATTACTTGATCTGAAACATGCACTTGTATAATGACCATTTAACCATAAGTGTAGGGTGTAGTGTGGCAAATAAGTACAATCAAGTTATTGGCTTTGTTACTGGGGACATAGAAATGTTATCTCTTTATTCACTTTATATTACTTAGAGAAATTCTAATTTATTCTTGTTTTTGTTTATGTTCATTCTATTTTTATTTTTAAGGATGTTTTTTTTGTTGCCTTACAAATTGAATTGGGTGTAGAAGTTGTTCTTATTATTAGTGCTTTTTAGTAAAATGTATTGTTCAAACTTATATCATTATTGTGCTTGCTAAATAGTGTAATAGATTTATTTTTCTTTTATAGTAGTTGTTGCATGCTTAGTAGAGACTAGTTAGAAGAACTGTTGTCTAAACCTAAGAATGAAAAAAAAAAAAAAACACACACACACACACAAAAAAGTAAAACCCAGTGGATGAGGAGGAACAGCCTAAACCCTTTCGAGATTATGCTAACCCATTGGAAGATAGAATTCACCAGAGTATTAGCAAACCTAATATCCAAGCCAGCAATTTTGAACTTAAACTTGCTTATACAAATGGAGCAAAATGAGTACTTTGGGATGACTTATGTAATAGATCCAAACTTACATATTACAAGTTTTATTTAAGAAATTTATGCAACCGTAAAGTATAACAGAATCTATGATGATGTCGTTAAACTTAGGTTGTTCCCTTTTTTTAATAAATAAAGAAAAATTATGGTTGAATTCCTAACCCCCATGCTTTATTAGTACCTAGAATGATATTACCCATAAGTTAATAACTATGCCCTAATTTTTAATCTAAAATAGATAAGCATTGGAATGATATTATATCTTTTATCCAATTAAATCTGGAGTCTATTTAAATGGCACGGGAAAGATTTATGGAACTACTTAGGAAATGTCCACATCATGCACTGCTAGATTGGTTGATGATTCAGACCTTTTATAATGGATTGGTAGGCTTTCTTGGATCAATTATTGATGTTGCTGCTGGATGATGTCCAAACTCCTTGATGAAACTTATGCTTTAATCAAGGAGATGACCAATAATAACTTCTAATGGCCTTGTCATAGATCTAAACATAATAAAGTTGCTAGTGTTTATGAGTTTGATGCATTATTTATCTTGACTTCTCAGGTAGCTATTCAGCCCATCAGAAGGTTATAGAAATACCACCACTATAATTTCCTTAGAGACTTTTGATGCAAAACTTAGAGAAGAAACTCTCTAGATTTTTGGAATTGTTTAAGAAACTAACTATCAACATTCCCTTTGGAGAAGCCTTAAAAAAGGTATAGTTATGCTAATTTTTTGAAGGGTCTCCTTAACAATAAAAGGAAGTTAGGTGATTTTGAGATCGTTGCTCTCTTTCAAGAATGTGGTGCCATTTTACATAAGGAACATCCTCAAAAACTAATTGACCCTAGTAGTTTTACTATTTCTTGTGCTATATGGGATAAATTATGTGAAAGAACATTATATAAGAGAAAGTTTTAATCTTATGCCACTTTTCAATCTTTAAGATATTTGACTTAGGAGAGGAACAACCCACCATTGTTAATTGTAAGTTAGCATAGAAATTACCCTAGATGGTTGATAAAAAATGTCTTGGTGAAAGTAGAAAGTTCATCTTCTTAGTGTATTTTATTATAATAGATATATAAAAAGATAGTGAAGTCCTATAATTTTGGACAGACTTTTTCTATCCACTAGGAGAGAAATGGTTGATGTTTAAAATGGAGAACTAATGATGAGAGAATGGGATCAAGAAGTTACTTTAATGTCTTGAAGTTTATGAAATTTTCTAAGGATCTTTGTGATGATAAATGTTATAGAAATTATTTAATGAAGAAATATGTATGAGTGATAATAGAAGAAATGTGGTTTAATCATTCATTATAAATTTATTTGATTGAGGATGACAAAGGGGAGTTGAGTAAAAATATTGCTTATCTATTAGAGGATACCCTAGAGTATTAGGGAGATATGTGAGACATTCGACACATCTTCTTTAGGGAGATCTTTGAGACTTTCTATCAATGAAGAACCTGCCTTAGAGATGAAATTTCATATCAGCCATTTAAAATGTGCATTTTTTAGGAGAATGGTTAACCTTCCCTGTTATTATTTTTATTGTTTTAAAAGAAAGTTAAGGGAGTAATTTGATCAAGGTTCTTAAATCTCACAAGAAAGCGTTTGGTTGATGATAGCTGACATCCAAGGAAAGAGTCCATCATTGTTCATGTAGAAAATTTTGATGGAAGAAGACTCCTAACCAAAGGTTTGTCCTTAAAGATGACTAAACCTTACAATAAAAGAAGTTTTCAAAAAGGAGAAACTCAAGTAGTTGGATGCAAGAATCATCATTCTTAGTTCTAACAATTCTTAGGTTAGTCCTATTCAATGTGTGCCTAAGAAGGGAGGTTTAGCTATTATGGCTAATGAAAAGAATAAGTTAATATCTTATAGAATAGTCATAGGTTATATAATTTGTATTAATTATAGGAAGCTTAATAAAGGAATAAGAAAGGATCTTTCCCCTTTAATAATCATAGAATAGATGCTTGATAGATTTGTAGGACATTCATTCTATTAATTTTAAAATTTACTCATGTTATCATCATATTCTTATAACATTGGACAATCAGGAAAAAATAAATATTTACTAGCCCTATTGTACATTTTCTTTTCATAAAATGCTTTTAGACTTTGTAATGGCCTATAATACTTTAGAGGTGAATGATGTTTTTTAAGTGAAAATTATATTTCATTTAATTTTATTAAATTATAGTAAAGATTTGTGTTTTGGTTTATGTTGTGTAGGATGTCTCAGGAAACATAGAAAAATTTACAAAGTTTAAAGCAACACTGCAATGCCATAAATATGAGCATGAAAACATTTTTAATGCCCTGGTGGTAATTGTGGACTTTACAGAGCTGAAGGCTCAAGAAAAATTCACTGAAGTTAGTTCCCCAGCAAATCAAAGGATAACACCATAATGCCACATACTACCATGCAATTCCACAACATTGAAAGTGAACATTACATGACTAGAATCTCTAAAAAAATTATAAATATTTCAATGTTAGTGTGCCAAACTATAAAATGTTGTTGCGCTGGGAAGCACAATCAAGTGCCATAGTGCTTATCATTTATAACACCATGATAGAACAATTAAGGAAATGAAGCACTATGCTGACTCAACCAACACCGATTCAATCAATAGATTTGTCTCGTCATCCCAATATTGTAGCATATTAACTCAAGCAACATTGAGGTACTAGGTAATATTAAAATACTGTAGTACTACCTTGTCGAGCTCTGTGGTGCCAGAGTCTATTTTTTATTAAGTATAAATAATTTTTTGTATCTTTTCTATGAGAGGCTTTTAGAGAAGTCTAAAGGAGAGTTTTAGAGAGACCAAAGAATAGTGAGATATATCATTTAGAGAGGTTGCTAACATTATAGTAAGCAAACAATCAATTGGTTATGAAAGGAGTGTGGAGAGTGAAGTAATAAGGCAAGATTCACTTTGGAAAGGGTCCATTTATAGGATCTATTTGGGATTCTTCATTCCATGTGATATATTTTTCATCTAATCTACTTTTACTTTCTTTCTTAAGTAAATAATGCAATTTGTGGTTTTCAATTTTTATTAACGGCAAACTAAACTTATAGTTTTTGACTATTGATGTGAAAATCTTTATAATTCTTAATGTATACTTTTATATTTTAGAGTATGAATGGTTATTTTTAATATCTCCCACTCTTCATTTAATTTAAATTGTGGCCATGTATGAAATTAACATCTAGTGTGATAGATTTCCTCGACGGAGGAATGTTGGAATAATTAGGATAATTAAGTTGGAATGCTTGCATGCATAGGCTTAGAATGTTTAGTATTCTAAGGTCTATGCATATTTAATAATTATAGGAAAGCCATAAAACTTTATTTATATCCTTATAAGCTCGATAGAGATCTATGGATGCATATGCTTTGATTCATAATTATTGTAGTGGAGTTTACTTGGAAAACATATGATATTCACTCTCATTAGTTCAAAGAAATTTAATTACTAGTATCTTCACTATTTTTTGCATTTCTCATTAGAGATAGAGATTACCACTGATTTCATTTTATAGGATAAATACCGTAGTTTTAGTATATGGTACTAGAATATTTATGTGTAGCCATATATTTTATTATGGGATCGACACTTTCTTATATACTTTATTACTTGATTGGCACATACACTTGCATTTTTATTGGGGTTATATCCAAGAAAACATAAACTAAACACAACCCCCATCAACTTTTTGCATCATTGGTAGGAAATTTACTTATACTATTACAATTATTCTATATTATCCAAACAAACTACATATTTAATTCTACTTGTATCTTATTTTATGATTATCATTTGTGAGCTATAAAATTATGATTGACTAGAAAATTTTATTCTTTAATTTGTTTTTTAATAATTTAATTCTTATGTTATTGATAGATATATAGTAGAGCTAGTAAGGAGCCTTTATTATTTGATTTAGAAGTTGAAAGGACCCAAAAAATAGAAAATCTAAAAAGACTTTAATAGTATTAGGAATGACTGAACCAAATCAAGATCCTAACAAACCTAGACCTCTTAGGGATTATGCTAGTCCCTTAGTAGATGGAATTCATCAGAGTATCAACTAACCTACATTCCAAGCCAATACTTTTGAACTGAAACCTTTCATTATCCAAATGTTACATAACTCTTAGTTTGGAGGAACTCCTATTGAGGATTCCAACTCACATTTAGCAAACTTCATAGAAATTTGTGTAATATTAAATTATAATAGAGTCACTAATGATGTTATTAGACTTTATTTTTTATATTTTGGAAAAATGTGGTTGAATTTCTTGCCCCATTACTCCATGATCACTTGGAATGAGCTGGCACATAAATTCCTAGTAAAGTATTTTTCACCTTCCAAAATTGCTAAGCTTAGGAATGATGTAACTTCATTTTTCCAATTTGTTAGAGAGTCAATTTATGAGAGTCGGGAAAGATTTAAGGAGGTGCTTAGAAAGTGCCCTCATTATGTTTTGTTTGATTGGTTGGTTATTCAAATATTTTATAATGGAATTGTAGGATCCCTTTGGTCAATAATTGATGTTATAGCCAAAGGTTCTTTAATGTCAAAATATTTTGATGAGGCTTATACATTAATAGAGGAGATGATAATAAATAACTTCCAATGGCCTTATGATAGGGTGAATTCTAAGAGAGTAGCTAGTGTTAGTCAAATGTTTTATAAATTTTGACTGCTCATATACTTGTTATGTCTAAGAAGTTAAACAATCTTGGAGTCAGTATAGGATCATGATCAACTATGCTTTTGGAGGAAAATAATTTTATAATGTTAATAAGAATGTTGCTCAAGGGGTTGATAATGAAAATATAATTAGAAGACAAAACAATCCCTATTTTAGTACTTATGATCCAAGTTAGACAAACCACCTAAGTTTTAGTTGGAGTAATAATAATGGTAGACATTAGTGAAGTCAATTAAACCCTGAAGGAAATTGGAATAATCCTTAACAACCTTTAGTAAACCCTAGACCTTCTTATCCCTATAGTTTTAATCAAAATAATCAACTTAGAGATAAGATGACACCTTTGGTGGAATAAGAGATTTAAATAGGAAACTATCTGTAAAGGCAAGCCAATAATATTCATCTTTTTAGATTTTATTGAATTGGGCATTAATATTTTCATGGATGACTTTTTAATATTTGGTATGTCATTTGATTGATGTCTTAAGCATTTATAAGTTGTGTTAAAGAGGTCTGAAGAGTCAAACATAGTACTTAATTTGGAGAACAACCTATTTATGGTTTTAGAAGGCATTATTTTGGGCCATAAGATATCCAAGAAAGGTTTGGAAGTGGATAAGGAAAAAATTGAGGTAATAGAAAATTTTGCAACCTCTTTAAACATATATTCTCAAATATTTTGGCTATTGAAGCTAATGTGATTTCCATTCAGAGTATATGCCAACATCAACCCATGTGAATTTTAAGCTCCTTAACGATTCATAAAACTCTCTTTTTAAACTTCAAGCCCAAGAAGAGGCCTTTTGGGAATAGAAATATGCTTATAAGCATCTTGTGCAGGGTGACAATAACACAAAATATTTGCATGCCTTAGTGAAAAAGAAATTAATGAATAACTTTATTCATTAGATCTCTCTTTTTTATGGTACTATTACAGAGGATGCCAAGGATAACTCTAATTATACAATGGATGAATTCAAAAAAAAACTCAATAATAATTTTAGCCCTAATTCTATTGATCTTCCTAATCTCATATAGGCTATTACTATGGAGGAAGATAATATATCCCTTATCAAACCCCTTCTGCTAAAGAGATTTTGGATATCATTAATTGAATTCTGATTCTTTAGCTAAGCCTGATGGTTTCACTACTAAGTTTTTCTAGAAAGCTTGGAAAATTATTAGTGGTGCTTTCATGAGGCAATTTTTTATTTCTTTGCTGGTAAACCAATTCCTAATTTTTTTTTACATATTCTTCCATTACTTTGATTCTGAAAAAAAATGCTACCAATTACTAGGATGATTTTCATCCCATCAGTCTTTTCTTCTTTTTTGTCAATCTTATTTCTAAGATTTTAATGGGTCTTCTTGCTCCTTTCATCCCTAATATTATATCTCCCTCTCAAACTAGCATTGTCAAAGGTTGAATTATCTCTGATAACATTTTTCTTGCTCACGAGTTACTCCATGATACTAATACTAAGGTGAGAGGGAGGAATGTTATTTTTAAACTGATATTACAAAAATCTATTATAACATTAATTGAAGTTTTTTTTAATTAAAAACCATAAATGGGCCTACGTGTTAATATTGAAAAAGCAATTACAAAGTCCATACAGGAGATTATCGCCTCACTAATGCTCTTACGAGCTACAAAACAAATAAAAAAAAACCTACGAGCCAATTTTCTCCACTAATAAAAAATACAAAGCACCCTAGTAACATTCTAAAGATGTTATAGATAAGCATCCAAAAAAGAAGGATAATATTAATGGAATAAAGACCAATCTTTCTACAAAAAATCTTGAAGGCAGCCAAGAGCAGCTTCACCAACAGAGGGAAAAAGTTGCAAAATGGAAAGCTACATCACAAAAAAAGATAGGTTAAATAGTAACAATAGTATAAATGACAACTAGGAAAAAAGAAGAAGATGCAAAATCTGCTTTAAATAAAGCCAATACTGGAATTTAGACTTAAAGAGCTCAGAATATATATAATATAATAAGACTCATTAAGAAAATCCATAAGCCACTCAATCCTACTTTTAGGGTCTCCCAAAACCACCTTGGCAAAATCCATCCAGCAAACCATAATATCCCCAGGAAAATAGCACTGGTTAACCATAATCCCAACATTAATATCCACACCAGACCCCCAAAACTAGAAAAGCAGACGACAAAACATCAACCAGGTGATTAACAACCATAGCCTGTAGGCAACAACCAAACCAACAGCAGTACAAACATAACAAGAAAGCCCAACCAGAACCTCACGGTTATCTCCAGCACCCCAAAGAATTAAGGTAGGAGAGCAACAATGGGACAAACCATCAACATTATAACCCGAGAAATCATAGCTCAAGTCTAAATTCACCAAGACAACAACTAAACATGAGAGCTCAGAATTATGGAAGCAGCAGAAAATAATTAATGGAAAAAAGAAATACCATATAATAATGCCAAGATTGATGCAGCACGTAGAGCCCCAAAACATGGAGAATAACTCAGTCAAAGACAGAGAAACACTAGTCCGGAAGTCCATCCAACCAGCAATAAGGTCAACATCCCTCCAGCAAGAAATAGAAAAGAACACCCAGAAAACAAAACCAGGATGTAAAGGAACCTCCACATCACAGATAGCCCATCCATCATAAGCATTAACTAGGTAATATATGAAAACACCACAACACCCCAGTAATCCAGTTGGTAGAAGCAAGAAGCCCAAAAAAATAAGAAGTCCCAGCAAATGAAAATCCAAATAAAGTAAACAAACTCGAACAACAACCAAGAATAGAAACAGTTAAGATCCAACATAAGGAAAACTCCAAGCATCAAGATTAAGCAAACCACGAAGTGGCACAATTCTAGTGGACCAAATAACATCAGAAAAATAGTCAAGGCTATAACCCCACATAGAAAGCTAAGAAGCACATGCATTTCCATCCTTGTTAACATGGTGAAATTAGTAGTTCAAAAATAGCATCAGCTTTTTAATTTCTCTAACATGATAGAAGAGATTCAGTGTACAACACATCTCCTCTTCAGCTTGAAAATGTTGAAAATCATAATCATAATTAACTTCAATATTCAAATTAGCTAAGTTAAGAGGGATAAACAACTGAATACCATAGATAATGGCCATAGTGATAGCAGTAGAATAGTTACCATCATGAACCGGACCCGCAAATGCAACAATAAGGCGGCCATTATTATCCCTAATAACACCACCATAACCAACAGATAAATTTGTACTAGTACCATCAACATTCAACTTAAAGAAATTAATGGAGGGTTTCATCCAATAGATAATATTAGAAGTAGAATGAGCACCATCCAAGTTTAACCATAAAGCAGTACCAACAAAGTAACAATTTTAAAATCCTTAACAGAAAGCAGATTAACAACCACAAGAGCTAAAACCTTATCCTTCACCTTCTAAATAACATTATGATGGCTCATTCTCACATTATTGAAAAGGGATTGATTCCTTTCCAACCACAGAAACAAAAGAATAATGGAAGGAATAACATTGCGTATGTGATCTTTAGAGTTAATAAACCAAGACTTAATCATAGATTTAAGGGAAAAATGAGTTAAAGTAATTTAATTGAAAGAAATCAACAAAATAAACCCAAGTTCTAACAGCAATACGACCAGATATAAACATATGATGCATATTCTCCATGTGAAAATAATATTGACACTTGGAAGTCAAGATAAAACCTTTTTTGATTAGATTATCATCCGTAGGAATAAATCTATGCAAGACTCTCCAAACAAAAATAGAAATAGTAGAAGGAATGCTCTTATGCCAAATATTATTGAAAATGTTATCAATATATCTTTTATCTCTAAAAGTATGCCAATCACTCTTTAAATGAAAACCACCATCTTTGGATAGATCACAAAAAATAATATATTTAGAAGAAGTATTGATAGAAAAGTTTAAAATACGATGGAGGATACAATCATGAATCTCATTAGAAAGCTTATCATAGTACTAAAAAGTATCATTAAAAAAGGAATTGACCTTAACCAAAGAAGTAGAGGAAGAATTCAAAATAGAGTAAATAGAGTAAATAGAGTGTTTGCCTAACCACCGTTCTTTCCAAAATAAAATATTTTCATCACCAAGTCCCCAAGAAATAAAGGGCTCCACCTCCCATTTAAACTTGCAAAATCTTTTCCAAACTCTAGAGTCACCTTGTTTAAAAAGATAATTAGTAGGATGCATACCAACATAATACTTAGAAATCATAAAATTAGCCCAAAGATTATCATTAGAATGCAAATTATACCAAACTTTAAAAGAAAAAATCCATAGCAAGGTCATTAAAGTTCTTACAACCAAGACCACCTTCAGCCAAAACACAACAATACTTCTCCTAAGCAGCCCAATGGATTTTAGAGCTAGAAGAAGTGCCTTTCCAAAAAAAATATTAATATGCTTGTGAACCCTATCACAAACAGCTTGAGTCAGAAAAACAATTTGAAAACTATAGACTGGTAAAGCACGAAGAACACTTTTAATAAGAATAACTCTACCAAAGCTAAGAAAATTGGACTCCCATGATAATAGTTTCTTATGAAAAGAGGCAATAAGACCACCAAACAAAAAGGATCTCCTCCTCTCATTAAAAGAGGAACACCTAGATATTTGATGGGTAAGTGAGCATGGGTAAAGCCAGCAAGATTATTAATAATTAAAATATGTTCATTCAAAATTCTCTTAGAAGCAATGAAACAACTTTTATTTTTATTAAAGGATAAGCCACTCACCATCTCAAATTGATAAAAGAAATCCATAAGTTTTTGAATTTTATTAATAGTCCCATTAGAAAAAATAATAAAATCATCCGCAAAGCATAAATGAGATATGGGAACACCTCCTAAAGTTCTAAAATAAAAACCAGGATTAGAATCAAACAAGTTGGTAAGACCCCTATAAAGAAATTAAGCAACAATAATAAAGAGAGCAGAGGAAATATGATACCTTATCTTAAGCAACTAGATGCTTTGAAGAAGCCATTATTAGAACCATTAATAATAATAGAAAAATAAACATCTTCTATACAATTCTTAATAAGCATTGATAAAGATAGAGTTAAAACCAAAAAATTCTAAGGTAAGATAAATAAAATTTCAATCAATATTATCATAGGCCTTGGCAATGACAAGCTTCAAAATTAAATTACCTCCTCTCGCCCTAACATCCAAATCTTGACAGAACTCCTGAGCTAACAAAATATTATTTGTAATGGCCCTACCTTTCACAAAACCCATATGATTAGGAGAAATAATTCTAGGTAAAATAGAAGTAAGATGATTCATAATAATTGTAGAGATCAACTTATTAAAAAAAGTTCAAAGACTGATAGGTCTAAAATTATTCCAATTGTTAATAACATTATTTTTAGGAATAAGCACAATAAAAGTAGAAGTAAAAAACTTAGGTATAGGGTTACCAACAAAGAAATCTAAAATATTAGTAAAAATATCATTTTCAATAATATGCCAAGCTTTTTGGAAGAAAAGAGTGGTAAACCCATCAGACCTAACCACAGACTTTCTATTCATATCAAACAAAGTCTCTTTAACCTCCTCAAAAGAAGGAGGCCTAGAGAGAATGATATTATCCTCATGAGAAAAAAGGGAAGGAATAAAAGATTGATTAATAATCTGAGCTGGAGTAAAAACTTTATTGAAATGGGTTTTAAAATGTTGCACATCCAAATTAGCAATCTCCACAGAGTTATCAGTGAAAGAACCATCCTCCCTTTGGATTTTATTGACAATATTTTTAACCCATTTTTCTCTTAACTAATGCATGAAAATATTTGGTGTTGTTATCACCTTCAAGTAAATGCTTAGCTGCAGCTTTTGCCTCCAAAAAACCTCTTCTTGAGCTTGAAAATTAAAAAGCTCCTCTTTAGACTTCTTTAAAAGAGAGAAATTATTATTAGTAGGATCATCTTTACAAGCCAAGTCAAGAGAATTAACAAGTTGCTTAGCTTGTAGGATATTAGAGAAATGATTTTTAAAGACATGTTGATTCCCACCAATTTAAAACTTGTTTCTGCCTTTTCAGCTTAAACCAAAGTCTCCTCATGCCAAAAATAGAATTATCAAGATGTAACAAAGCTTGCCAACTATTATGATTAACATAAAAAAGAAGAGTCATGACTTAACCACATGCTCAGGAATCTAAATTGGGAAGAAAAACTTAAGGCTAATAAGTAAAGGGGAGTGATCCGACAAAGTTCTACTCAGATGCTGCACATTGGTGTAAAAAAGGGAGTTAAGCTAAGAATCATTAAAGAGCACACAATCCATCCTTTGCCATAAGTGACCCCTATTCCAAGTAAAGTTATTACCAACAAAACCAATATCAATTAAATTCCAAGTTAAAATCATATTATTAAAATCCTCCATAGAACGATAAGAAGGAGAGGAACCTCCAATCCTTTCAGAAGATTTAGTGATAACATTAAAATCACCACCAACAAACCAAGATAAATTGCAAATATTATGAAACTCAATAAGTTGCTCCCAAAGCAATTTTTTATTATAAAGAGAGGAAGCAGCATATCGAAAGAAGCATAATAATTAAAATTAAGAACCCCAACATTACAAAGCAAGACCTAAGTAAAATCACAAATAACATCAATTTTAATTAAGTATTTCCATAAAACCCAAATCTTGTTAGTCGTATTAGAAATAGCATGATTAAAACCCAAAAAATGAGAAGTGTTTAACAACCTAAAAGATGAAATAAGAGGCTCAAGAAACACAAGAATAGAAAGGTTATGGACACAACATAAGTTCTTAACATGAATTCTAGAAGAAGGACAACCAATGCCCCTCACATTCCAAATAATATCATTAAACATAAAGAAAAAAACTTAATGGGAAGTATGTGATCGAGTGTTTCTAGGAGGATGTAGAAAAATATGCTTAGTCTTCCTTCCTCTTTTACTATGAACTTTACTAAAACTAAAATCATTATCATCTCTGGAAAAACATTTAGCATCAATATGCATATCATCAATATCAGTCAAAGCATCACTATTATAATAAGAAGAATAGATAGTCTTACTACCACTTGGGTGTTCCCTTAGAGAAGTCTTTTGAGGGCATTCATCCTCCATAAATATACCATCATCCTCTATAGTCTCATAGTTCCTCACAACAAGTTCTTCAATGCATTTAGAGATAGACAAGTCATTTTCTATAGAAACAAATTCACCTTCCTCTAAAGGGATATCTTTCCTCTCACCCTCTTTGCAAGGCATTTGAATAGCCAAAACTTCTTGATCATTTAAAGGATTATTAGAAGTAGAGATAAGCATAATACCACTAGAGTCATTAATATTTTGATTAAAAGTGCAAGAAGACGTAGTTTCAACAATAGCAATATTAGGAACTTCAATACTAGTCAAAGTATCCGCCATATTCTTTTCACATGCAATAGTAGTAACAACAAAAGATTGAATAATAAGTCCTTGATCATGATTCAATGAAACATCAATAGTAATAGAAGGAAGAGGGTCCTCCACATTAACCAACATCGGGTCCTCAAAAGTCTGAAGAGGATTAGAGGTATTTGTTGAATCTAGTAATTAGGTTGTTAAGCCTAAGTTAATGTCCCAAGGCTACCAAGAGGGGGGGTGAATTGGTAGTTTAAAAATTTAATCCCTCTTTGAAGATTAAATTGAACCGAAATGAAAATTTTTCTTTTAAAGTTTTTCTAGAAAATATTTTTCAACCACAGAGTTGTTAAAAATTAAAATAAAATGCGGAAACATGAAAAACTGTAAATGACACCAGATTTATAGTGGTTCGGTCTATAACCAGACCTACATCCACTCCTCAGAGGCACCCTCTGAGTATTGCACTAAAACCAATTGTGACTCTCCTTTTGCACCCACAGCAAGGCGGAGAAGCCTTTACAACACACTCTTTTCACCACTACCCGGTGCGGCAGAGAACCATCGTCCTTTTACACAATCCCCAGTGTTGGCAGAGAACCGTCCGTCCTTTCACACTCTCCTAGTGTTGGCAGAGAACCCTTTCGTCCTTTCACACTCTCCTAGTGTGGGCAGAGAACCCTTCTGGCTGTTCACACTCTCCAAGTGTAGGAAGCGATCCTTTCGGCTATTTACACTCTCCAAATGTCGGCAGCGAACCGGATCTCCTTGACTGATCTTCTCACAAGAAATCTAGAAGGAAGAAATAAAAAAGTGAAGTAATCCTAATTCACAAGTAGAGATTCTTACCTTTGAACTCCAAGTGAAGCCTTCACGCTCCAATGGTAGGAATCCTCCTTTGAATGCACTCTTCCACTCTCTCCTTAGCTATTCTCTCAAGAGGCACGAAGATCAAATGACAAAAAGATTGGGTGGCAGTCTAATTTGGACTATATATACAAAAGACAAGAAAAACTGCCCAAAAACTACAAGTTTTTAATTCTGTACGTAGAGGATCGTCCCGTACGATAGTGGATCGTCCTGGACGATTTTACTTAAACGATTTAAAACGACCCTATTTGAATATGTGTACGAAATGTTTTCGTACACACTGATCGTCCCGTACGAAATAAGTTCGTCCGGTACGAACAATTATAACAAGGTCGGTCTAGAAGACTGCTGAAAACCGTTCTAAGTCTGTTAATCGTCTGGACGAAAATTGGTTCGTCTGGAAAAAATTTTTACAGAGAGCTGATCGTTTTCTTACGATAATAATTTCGTCTGGACGAGAATTTTACAGAGACCAGATCGTCCTAGACGATAATTAATTTCGTCTGGACAAAATTTTTACAGAGAGCAACTCGTTTTCTGACGATGATTAATTTCGTCTGGACGAACATTTTACAGAGACAAGATCGTCCTGGACGATAATTAATTTCGTCTGGATGAAAATTTTACAGAGAGCAACTCATTTTCTGACGATGATTAATTTCGTCTGGACGAACATTTTATAGAGACCAGATCGTCTTGGACGATAAAAATATCGTCCCGGACGAATAAGACTTAGAAAAATTTTCAAGCCAGTTCATATTCGTTCTATGTGCTCAATAGGAGATAACTGTCTGATCATTCTGTACGATCGGATATCGTCCCGTACGATCAGTATACAATTTTTATGATCTCCTTATGTGTGTGTGTATGTTTTTATTCACTCAATTACAATCACTCCCTTTCAAATTGAATTCAAAGAAAAATGCAAGTTTCAAATTAACAAAGTATCTCATGTTGAATTTGATTTGAAGTTTTCGTAGTCTGGAATTTGATTTTCCTGAAATGTTAGTACACACAAGAGCAAATACAAATCTTCTAAAATTGTTAGGAGATAACTACACATTTGAACAATAAAGTTTGGAATCATCAAAACTATACAAGTTGCAAAAATGTAAGTCATGTAAATAGCAACTATTTTAACAATCTCCCCCTTTTTGATGATGGGAAAATAATTATTATTTGTATGATTTCAATTTAAACAAATCTCCTAAACTCCCCCTGAATTGATGAATACATGAAAATATGGAGGCATTTTGAACCACAGAAAAAAAATTTTGTTTTTAAAAAAAAAATTTAACAAAATTTTAAAGTTAAACATAAAACCAAAATACAAACAAAAACAAAACATACAAACACAAGAATTTCTCCCCCTTTTTGACAACAACAAAAAGTGAAGAAAAAATAGATAAGAAATGTATGTAATTATATGAAATTCATTTGAAAATTTAATCTAAATGTTGATTGTGATAAGTTATGCAATCTAAAACTAATAGCATTAGGTCAATCATAGAAATTCATAAAATTTAAGAAGTGATATAACATTGTAAGTAAGAAGAATTTTTCAAAAACATGATTAAATTTAGACATTCGAATATAGCAAAATCATTACAAGAGAGATGTATAAAAATTCTATATTTCAAAGTTCAATAGAATATAAATGAACATAAGATCAATTAGAATTAAGAGATTGAAAGAATTTGGAAAGAAGATAATTACCACATGTGGTGCTTTGCACATCTTTTTCAAATTTTTGGGCATATTTTTGTGCATCTTTTAACATTGGGCTAATTTTGTGCATCTTTTTCATATTTGTGAAGCTTTGCGCATTCCTTTTGATTTTTGTACTCTTTGTACAATTTTCAAGAGTAATTGAGACCAAATCTTTCCAAAATCAATAATCTAAAATTTCAAATATTTCTAAGTGCATAAATATCACTTGAGCATAGAAATATTAAATAAGAAAATATCTATATTGCAATAATAATATTAACTTTTATGTAGTCTAAATGAATAGACATGAATTTAAAAGTTCTAATTATAACAAGTTATAAACAACTTTTAAATTTAGAAAGACTAGATTTTCTAATGTAATTAATCTCAAATTACAATCTAATTTAAGCACAATTAAGATTAAATAAGACTAATGAAATTCATAAAAATTAACCACATTCCAAAAACAAACCAAAATTGAATCAAGTACAACATGCATTGATATTAATGAAAAGGATTACATATTCTTTTCATAATATTAAAAATAACTAAAAAACAATACACTGAACTTTTTAATAAAGACAAACTAAAAAAATCACAAAAAAAAAAAAACACTAACACAACAAAACATTTAAAACAAAACATTAGTACAACAAACACAAAGAAATTCTTCTCTTATTTTCTATTCTTCTTCTGGAGGAGGAGGAATGCCACTAAAAAAGATTGAAGTAGGAGGCCATCATCATAACATTGGTATTGATTTCATGAACTTCATTTCTGATAATACCAATGTCCTGTTGCTGCTGCAGGAGTTGAGCATCAATTTGATCAAATATTTGATCAACATGAGTCTCAAGTCTGTCAAATTTCTCAATCAAATTCTGATAATCTGATTGAGATGTAGAAGTTTGCTCTCCTTCTTCTTCTTCTTCTTCAGAAGCACTGGCATGTACTTTCCCTTTTTCTTCCTTGAAAATTGCTCTGAAAGAAGCATCATTGTAGTAGACTGGCTATTCGTATTCATCATCAGGATGCACTAAGTTGTATTTCTTTTCCAAAATATATGTAACTAAGTGTCCTAATGAGATGTTCCCTTTTCTCTTCTGCTTTGCATGTTATATTTCTGAAAGCCCATAGAGATGATCTATGATAAGTTGGGCTTCGTCGATAGGCTTACAATTCATAATCAAAAAGGTTATAACAGAAAGAAGAGGGGTAATATTGATTCTATTACCAGCTTTGGGAATGATTGAAGATCGAAGAATATGCTGGATGATTCGAGCATTCTTAGTCATTCTAGAAACTCTAGCAACATGATATGTTAGGCCAATCTCTCTAATCGCCCTATTGACTTGATACCATTCGAATTTGTTTTCACTCATTAGGGTGTGGGCTCTATATCCTTCAGTTCTTAAGTTCAGAAAAGCACCTAAGTCGTGCTTGGTGATTTCAACTTTTTGTTTAAAAACAAAAAAACTTATGCAGGAGTGGTCGGAATTAAAACTCATGTTGGCTAGAAAGTAGAGAAAGGTTTGTTTGTTGTAAAGGTGGACGAGAGAAAGAATGAATTGAAACTGGGTGGAGACAAAAAGGTGCATTACCTTAAAGTTTATCTCGTCTTGAATCAGAATGCGAGAGGGAGTTATTTTGGCAGAGGCAAAATGAGGAAAAGATTCCTCATTTGCTTTTGATAGGAAGTTTTCAGAGTTATTCCTGTGAGGTTTCTTTGCCAACACCTTTTTTCTTTTGCTTGAGGAGGCCATTATCGATTTAAGGTCGAAAGAGATTGAAAGTGAAGTTTGGAGATGTGATTGTTTAGTTAGAAAGCCTTCATATTTAAATAAAAATGATACGTTTGGCCTGGACGAAAACAGTTCATCCTGGACAAAAATAATCGTTCGTCTAGACGAAAAAAGTTCTTACCGACGAACCAAATTGTCCAAAATGAAATGAATTTTTGTAATCAACACAATTTACGATGCGTCCTTTCGTACAGACTTTTGACTTGACCGATCGTACAGACGAAAAAAATTTCGTACAGCGATCAAAAGTTAATTCGTTTTAATGTCAGTTGAAAACCATCCCCTACGATGAAACGACGTCTGTTTGTCTGGACGAACAAAAAGTTCGTACGGACGAACTTCACATTTAAAACTACCTTATCCACTCAACAGCTGCATTCAAACGTCCCGACGTTTGAGAAAATAAATATTTCGTCTGAACAATTTTTAGATTGTACAGACAAAATACATTAAAAACTGCTCTCAAAACATTTCATATCAAGCAAACTGAATTTTAACACACATCGTCCAGTACGAAAAATTTTGTCCCAGACTATTTCCACACATTTTTGGATTTTTGAATTTTTAAAGAAGAAAACCAATCAAAACATAGAAAACAAAGACAAAACCACAGAATAAAAACACAAAAAAAATCATAAAATTCAAAACAAAAATTCAAAGACAAATAAACTAAGAAAAAAACATAAATATCAATGTTGCAAAAACATTTTTATTTAAGTATTCAAATCAATAACACCAAGCCTTGTTCTTAATGTACTGAAGGTATCAAAGGCTAAAGGTTTTGTAAAAATGTCTGCAAGTTGATTTTCAGTTGAAACATGTATGAGTTCAATTTCTCCCTTGGATACATGATCCCTTATGAAATGATACCTTATGTCAATGTGTTTGGTTCTAGAATGTTGAATAGGATTTTTGGAAATGCAAATAGCACTTGTATTGTCACAATAAATTAGAATAGTGCCTATAGTTAATCCTAAATCAATCAACTGTTGTTTTAACCAAAGTACTTATGCTACACAACTTCATAATGCAATGTATTCTGCTTCTGCAGTAGATAGTGCCACTGAATTTTGTTTTCTACTAGACAATGAAACTAATGAATTTCCAATGAATTGACATGTTCCAGAAGTGCTTTTCCTATCCACTCTACAGCCTGCAAAGTCAGAATCTGAGTAACCAATAATTTCAAATGAAGAGCTAAACTTAGGATACAAAATCCCTAAGTTTTGAGTTCCTAGTAAATATCTTAAAATCCTTTTCACTGCTGTCAAATGTGATTCTTTTGGATCTGATTGAAATCAAGCACATAAGCAAACACTGAACATAATATCTGGTCGGCTAGCAGTCAAGTAAAGTAAAGATCCAATTATCCCTCTAAATTTCTTTTGATCAACAGATTTTCCCTTAAGGTTCTTATCCAACTGAGCTGAGGAACTCATTGGTGTACTAACAAGTTTAGCATTGTCCATTTCATATTTTTTGAGGATGTCCTTAATATATTTAGTTTGACTAAGAAATGTACCTTCCTCAAGTTGCTTAATGCTAAATCCTAGAAAGTAATTTAAATTTTCTGTTAGACTCATTTCAAATTCACTACTCATTGTTTTAGAAAAATCATCACAAAGATTTTTATTTGAAGATCCAAAGATGATGTCATCCACATAAATTTGAATAATAAGTATATCCTTTCCAATTTTCCTTAAAAAGAGAGTTGTATCCACACTTCCTTTTTCAAAAGATCTTTCAAGTAGGAAGGTGCTCAACCTCTCATACCAAGCCCTAGGTGTCTGTTTCAATCCATATAATGCCTTTTTTAACTTGAAAACATGATTTGGATATTTAGAATTTTCAAAACCTGGAGGTTGTTCTACAAAAACATCTTCCTCAATTACCCCATTTAAAAAGGCACTCTTGACATCCATTTGAAACAATTTAAAACCTTTAAAACAGGCAAAGGCAAGTAAAACCCTAATTGCTTCAAGTCTAGCTACAGGGGCAAAAGTCTCCTCAAAATCAATTCCTTCAATTTGATTATACCCCTTAACAACTAATCTAGCCTTATTTCTAATGAATACTCCTGAGTCATTCATTTTATTTTTGAACACCCACTTGGTTCCAACAACACTTTGATCTTTTGGTCTTGTAGTTAATTCCCAAACTTTATTTCTTAAAAATTGATTTAACTCTTCTTGCATGGCCAATATCCAAAATTCATCAGAAAGTGCTTGATCAATGTTAGTGGGTTCAATAGTTGAAATAAAGGCTGAATGATTGACTGCCTTGTTTAGTCCATGCCTAGTTCTAAAACCCTCACTTGGTTCACCTATAATCAATTCCTTTGGGTGGTTTTTAGAAAATCTCAAATCTCTAGGCAAAGGGTTTTCTCTTTCCAAATTTTCTTCCATATTTTCTTTCAAATTTAATCTATCAATCTTTTGGGAGTTTTCTTCAATTTCTTCAAATACAACATGTGTGGTTTCTTCAATGACTAAAGTTCTTTTGTTGAATACCTTATAAGATTTCAAACACTTGAATATCCAACAAAAATTTCTTCATCTGATTTTGGATCAAATTTTCCTAAGGCAGATTTTCCATTATTATGTATGAACACCTTGCAACCAAATACATGCAAATGAGTCAAATTAGGTGTTTTACCTTTTAGCAACTCATAGGGTGTTTTATTCAAATTTGATCTCTCATTAATCCTATTCAGAACATAACATGCAGTGCTAACCGCCTCAGCCCAAAAATATCTAGGAAGTGAGTATTCTGCTAACATTGCTCGGACGGCTTCTATTAATGTTCTGTTTTTCCTTTCAACTACCCTATTTTGTTGAGGGGTTCTAGGTGTAGAAAAATTTTGATCAATCCCCTTTTCTTTATAGAAATTTTCAAATCTTTCATTTTCAAATTCTCCTCCATGATCACTTTGTATAGAAATTATTTCACTCCCTAGTTTCCTTTGAATCCAAGTAGAAAAATTTCTGAATTTCTCAAACGATTCACTCTTATGAAAAAGAAATCTAACCAAAGTGAATCTTGAGAAATCATCCACTATAACAAATCTGTATACCTTCCCTCCTAGACTTACAGTGCCTACAGGTCCAAAAAGATCCATGTGTAGAATTTCTAAAGGTTTACTGGTCCTAAGATCTTTATTGGACTTAAATGAGGACTTCACTTATTTTCCTAATTGACATGCATCACAAAGGTGGTCCTTAGTAAAGTCTAGTTTTGGTATACCTCTCACTAAGTTCTTTTGGGTAATTCTCCTAAGGTTTTTCATACTAGAATGACAAAGTCTCCTATGCCAAAGCCATGATTCATCAGAAACAGTTTTCAAACAAAAAGCAGTAGGAGATTGAATACAATTTAAATCTAGCATGTAGACATTGTTTACCCTTTTTCCATTTAAAACATTTTTCTCATTTAGGCTTATTATGCAGCTAGTAGGTAAAAATTTTACATTATAGCCCTTATCACATAGCTGGCTTATACTTAACAGATTATGTTTTAAGCCTTCAACTAATAACACATTGTCTATGAAAAAGTTTTTTCAAATTTCCAATAATACCTGATTCAACCACTTTCTTTGTGGTATTATCTCCAAGTGTAACCTTGCCTCCATTCCTGGCTTCCAGCATTATGAATTGAGCAGTATCTTCAGTCATATGCTTTGAACATTTGCTGTCCAGGTACCATATACTCTCACGAGGTCTTGTGTGAGAGCACTCCTGTAAAATTCTCAAATGTTAGATCTGGGAACCCAAACAAGTTTGGGTTCACCTTTATGAAATTTATAATTAGATGCATGTATGATATGTCTAGGTTTATGCATCTTAGTTCTCCACACCAAATTAATTTTCATCTTTAAAGTACAGGTGTGAGATATATGTCCCAAAAATCCACAATTATTACATTTAACATTAGGAAAAATATTCCTATGTTTTCTCTCATATGATTGTCTTCTAAGGGATTTCATGAATTTAGGATAATATTTAGGATTTGTAAAATCTTCAAGTTTAGGAGGGTTCCTATTATCCTCGAGAGCTCTTATTATGAGTTTGTAAAATGAATTCATATCTTCCAAGATTCGATTGGTATAATTGATTCTATATGTCTTGCTCTCAGATTCATCCTTAAAATTTATAAATTCTTTTTCAAGTTCAGCATAGGATGATTTTAAATTCTCAAAATTTTTATTCAAGTCATCATATTCATCAAGTAGTTTCATGTGGTTGTTATCTATTAAAGCATGATCTTTCCTAAGGATTTTGTGTTCCTTATTAAGCTCTTCCAATTCTAAACCTAAACTAGCATGCATCAATCTTTCTTTGACTTACTCTATTCCATTGCTGGCGTCTCTTCTGCTTCATCTTTAAAAAGCTTTTGAATTGTCTAGTCATCAATGCAATATCATCTTCATCCTCAGGTTATGAGTGTTCACTTTCTGACTCTTCCACATTTAGTGCAATATTCTTGTCCTTTCGTGGTTCACCTACATCAATCTTTCTTTGACTTACTCCTTGCTTATAAGCAATGAGTGAACCAAGAAGATTGTCAATAGAATAAATGTTCAGATCTTTAGACTCTGTAATTGCAGTAATTTTAGCATCATAAGCAGTAGGTAAACAACGAAGAATCTTATTGACCATTTCAGCATTAGTTAATTCCCTACCAAGTGCATGCAAAGAAGTGACAATTTGAGTGAATCTTATGTACATGTCTGAAATAGATTCATTAGGTTTCATGCGAAACAATTCATAGTCATGTAACAAGATATTGAGTCTTGATTGCTTAACCTCATTTGTCCCTTCATAAGTTATACAAAGTCTATCACATATGTCCTTTCCGCTTTTGCAAGTGGAAACTCGCATGTAGTCTTCAGATTTTAAAGCATAAAAGAAACTATTTAAACATTTGGCATTTAATTGTGCTAAGTCACGTTCTTCTATAGTCCAATCTGTATAAGGTGTTTCTACCCTAACTCCATCAACTAATCTAGTTGGTTTTGTGTAACCTTCATGGACTAGCATCCACATGCGATAATTAAGTGACTGTAAGAAAGTAGACATGCGTATTTTCCAAAAGTCAAAAGGAATATTGTCAAACAGTGGAGGTCTAGTGATAGAGTAACCCTCAGGTGTGTTTTGGTTTCCAAATGTAGCCATCTACGTTAATCAAAAAGTAGTTCAAACTTATGATTTTGAAACGAAGCTCTGATACTACTTGTTGAATCTAGTAATTAGGTTGTTAAGCCTAAGTTAATGTCCCAAGGCTACCAAGAGGGGGGGTGAATTGGTAGTTTAAAAATTTAATCCCTCTTTGAAGATTTAATTGAACCGAAATGAAAATTTTTCTTTTAAAGTTTTTCTAGAAAATATTTTTCAACCACAGAGTTGTTAAAAATTAAAATAAAATGCGGAAACATGAAAAACTGTAAATGACACCAGATTTATAGTGGTTCGGTCTATAACCAGACCTACATCCACTCATCAGAGGCACCCTCTGAGTATTGCACTAAAACCAATAGTGACTCTCCTTTTACACCCACATCAAGGCGGAGAAGCCTTTACAACACACTCTTTTCACCACTACCCGATGCGGTAGAGAACCATCATCCTTTTACACAATCCCCAGTGTTGGCAGAGAACCGTCCGTCCTTTCACACTCTCCTAGTGTGGGCAGAGAACCCTTTCGTCCTTTCACACTCTCCTAGTGTGGGCAGAGAACCCTTCTGGCTGTTCACACTCTCCAAGTGTAGGAAGCGATCCTTTCGGCTATTTACACTCTCCAAATGTCAGCAGTGAACCGGATCTCCTTGACTGATCTTCTCACAAGAAATCTAGAAGGAAGAAAGAAAAGAGTGAAGTAATCCCAATTCACAAGTAGAGATTCTTACCTTTGAACTCCAAGTGAAGCCTTCACGCTCCAATGGTAGGAATCCTCCTTTGAATGCACTCTTCCACTCTCTCCTTAGCTATTCTCTCAAGAGGCACGAAGATCAAATGACAAAAAGATTGGGTGGCAGTCTAATTTAGACTATATATACAAAAGACAAGAAAAACCGCCCAAAAACTACAAGTTTTAAATTATGTACGCAGAGGATCGTCCCGTACGATCGTGGATCGTCCTGGACGATTTTACTTAAACGATTTAAAACGATCCTATTTGAATATGTGTACAAAATGTCTTCGTACACACTGATCGTCCCGTACGAAATAAGTTCGTCCGGTACGAACGGTTATTACAAGGTCGGTCTAGAAGACTGCTGAAAACCGTTCTAAGTCGGTTAATCGTCTGGACGAAAATTGGTTCGTCTGGACGAAATTTTTACAGAGAGCAGATCATTTTCTGACGATAATAATTTCGTCTGGACGAAAATTTTACAGAGACCAGATCGTCCTTGACGATAATTAATTTCGTCTGGACGAAAATTTTACAGAGAGTAACTCGTTTTCTGACGATGATTAATTTCGTATGGACGAACATTTTACAGAGACCAGATCGTCCTTGACGATAATTAATTTCATCTGGACGAAAATTTTACAGAGAGCAACTCGTTTTCTGACGATGATTAATTTCATCTGGACGAACATTTTACAGAGACCAGATCGTCCTGGACGAATAGGAATTAGAAAATTTTTCAAGCCAGTTCCTATTCGTTCTATGTGCTCAATAGGAGATAACTGTCTGATCGTCCCGTATGATCGGATATCGTCCCGTACGATCAGTATAAAATTTTTATGATCTCCTTATGTGTGTGTGTGTATGTTTTTATTCACTCAATTACAATCACTCCCTTTCAAATTGAATTCAAAGAAAAATGCAAGTTTCAAATTAACAAAGTATCTCATGTTGAATTTGATTTGAAGTTTTCGTAGTCTGGAGTCTGATTTTCCTGAAATGTTAGTACACACAAGAGCAAATACAAATCTTCTAAAATTATTAGGAGATAACTACACATTTGAATAATAATGTTTGTAATCATCAAAACTATACAAGTTGCAAAAATATAAGTCATGCAAATAGCAACTATTTTAACAGTATTGGCCTCTAAATTAGCTTGAATAAGAATAGAGACAACCTGAGCAACCACCCCCTCATTTTGTTTCAATGAATCATTTTCTTTACGGAAATGAGGTTGTTTCCAAAAATTGTCATTTATGCCATGTTCGTTCATCTTACAAAAGGAACAAAATATAGGTAAATTTTTAACTCAATTTTTTTGGAAATACCCCTTGACTTCTAACCCAATCCATATATCACTAGGATGGTTTTTCGAAACATCTAGTTCAACAAGCACCCAAGCAATAGATGGCCTGGACACAACAGCAGTTGCTTGGTCAGTTTGTAATGGTCTCCCAAAAATAGAAGCCATACCAAAAAGAATTTGACGATTAAAGAAGTGAAGTCTCAAATTCAGAAAAGAAATCCAAACCTGCGCAATAGGGGATTCCTCCCTAACATAAAAAATCAGAGTCCATTTAAGCAACTGCATTTGACACGCTTGAATATAATAAGATATCCTAGCAAAAATGTGGCTATAATCAAGATCATTAGCAAGTTGGATAGCAACATGTCTTTGATCAAGTAATCCAATATGAAATGATCCAAAAAGTTTTAGGTTTAAAAAATAATAATTTTGTATAACATCAAGGTTAGGTTGTCTCATCATGAATTAACCAACAAGCATCAAAGCATAATGTGCTGCTAACAGATCGATAATCGAGTCTTCAAATAAGAGAGCCGAACAACCTTTAAAGGAAGACTGCACAAAATTCAGATTCAAAGAGGAAGATGAAGAACCCGCTAAAACATATTTAAAGGAATATGATTTCCCCTCAAAAAGAGATGTAGATGTCGGGTTTGATGACGAAGGGGTCATCATCACCCAGCACCAAAAATCAACCAAGCCTCAAAATGAAGAAATGAAACAAAAAAAGAAAAATGCATAGAGGAAGAGAAAACAATTGGAAATAATAAAGAGAAAAAGCCATGAGAAGAGCAAACCATTCGTACGGAACGAAGCCCTAGAATCACCCCAAAATCACCTCCGAGCCCAGAGCTCACAGAGACGGTGATGCCATTAATTGAATATTCAAAGAGAATTTCATTAATTAAAGTTTTCTTTATAGCATTCTTTTATTATTAGGTTTCAACTTGGCTTACATTCAACATACTAAAAATTGCATTTAAGGTTGCTATTTCTCTTTGATTCTTAATAGTAAGAGTTATGGCATTTTCCAAGCTACCTGAGGTTTAAGACTGGGTGATCCCCTATATCTTGCTTTATCTATTTTAGATGTTGAGTATTTGTCAAGAGGCACTCCAAACTTGTATGTCAATCACTCTAATTTTATTTATAGAATATTAGGTGGTTTTCGTATTTCTCATTTAAGCTTTGTTGATGATATTATTATATGTACTAATGGTTCTTTGAACATGGTTAATATCCTTATAAGATTTTTGCATAAAATTTAAAATAATAGTGGTCTTTCAATAATAATAATAAGGGTTTTTATTACTTCTAAGAATGTGCTTTAGTATCGAATTAATGATATTAATTGTATTACTAATTTTATGCACTATTCTCATCCTAATAAGTATTTGGAGGTTCCTCTTTACATAGACAAGAAGAGGCCCTTTCTTTTTTAAGACATTATTAATTTTGTTTATAATTAGATAGCTTCTTGGGAGTTTAATTTGTTGAATTTTGGGGGGAGACTTACTCTTATCAAGAGTATTTTGAAGTATATTTTTATATGTGTTTTTATTAGTTAAAATGTATAATTTAATTGTTTGGGTGTAAAACACTTTAAAATTGTAGAAAATCTAGAGTATATAAAAAACATTGTAGTGTCCAAAAATTCTACGTCGCAGCGCCATCTTCCACACCTCCGAGGTGCCACACTTAGACAAGGTAGCACCATGTTCACTAATTTTAAGATATATCACATCAAAATAATCAACTTGATAGTTCCATGTTCAATTTCTTCAAGCACCACGACATCAAAATGGTCAGCTTAGTAGCACTGCGCTCTATGACTTTAAGCACCACAGTGGTACAATCTATCACACCATGGCACTAAATCTACTATCTAGTGTCACAGCATTCAAAAGTCATCCACACTACATTGTAGTAATTGTAGCTTCCAAGTGACATGATATGTGGGTGAAGCAATGGTACTATTCACTAAGTAACCATTCCACATCAGCAAGCACTATGGAAGTGCAGAAGTTCTAGTGTTAGAGTGTTAATTCATCTGAAGGGAACCACCTGCTATTTCTATGTTATCCTAAAAAATAGTAGTATTGTTATCTTTGTAAAAAATTTTAATGACTTGTCTAATTTTAGTACATTTTAGAGTACTTTAGAACTCTCTTGAAGTCAATTCTAAGGGAGACTATAGAAGTGCTATATACAATCATTAGAGTATTTAGTCAGTATTTGTTTGAGAAACTCCATACGTTAAGAAGGACTGTAGAGGAGATACTTTGATCCTTCCAGGTGATATCACTCTCTTGTAATTTATTTTTCCATGATTTTAATAGAATTGAGTTTGCTTGCCTTTTCTTCCATGTCTATCTAATTCTTTAATTTTGGATTGAAGATTTAGAGAATATATGAAGTACTAATGAAGATTCTTGTGCTATAAAGTTATATGATGTTTTTAATATTTTTTACTCTTTATTTAATGAACATATTGGTCATATATGTAGTTAAAACCTAGTGTGGTATATAGCCTCAATAGAGGAATGCAAGAACAATCAGTAATATTAAATTACTATGTTTTCTTACATAGATAAAGGATGTAAAATATACTAGGTTCTTAAGGAGATGATATAATAATTCTAGGAGGTCAGCAGATATCCTTTTCACCCATATATGCTCTAAAGAGATCTAGGGATACTTATGCTTTGAATCACATTTATAAATATGAGTTTTGTTAGAAAAGATATACAATTTTTATTCATCAATCCAAAATACTTTATTTAAATATTATATCCTTTATTTTTATTATTTTTATTTATTCAGTGATTGAATCTCCACAACCAATATTTTTATTTTGGTATGTTAATTTTTTAATTAGAGTAATTAGTAGTTGTTTTGTTAGATAGCATACTTTCTCATGGGTTCAACACTCTACTCTTTCACTTTATTACTTAATTTAGTACATATACTTGTTTATATTAAGCGGGGTTTGTTATTTTTAATATATTCAATAAAGCCTAAGAATTATTTATGGGAAATAGAGCCCTAAAAATTTTAATAATTCAAAAGTGCACTCCATAACCCCCTACCAATTTTTTAGCATCATTGTAAGGGAAGTATTTCACTCTTTGTAAATTCCAGCTATATTATTAAATTAAATGAATAGTTAGACATACTTATATATTTTATTTTTAATTACTTTGATTATTGATTAAATATTTTTAGTTGCATTCTTTATAGCCATAGAAGTGAACTTTTATTATTTGATCCTAAAATTGAGATAATCCTTTCTAAAATTCAAAAAACCCCCAAAAAAATGATTGAACCTTTTTTAGATAAAAATCATTCTAGAACTCTTAAGGATTATGCAAACCCTTTAGAAGATGGAATCCATCAGAGCATGAATGTACCTATAATCCAGACAAATAATTTTGAATTAAAACTTGTCATTTTTAAATGGTTCAAAACTCTCAGTTTGGGAGCTGCTTAGAAGAAACAAATTTACATTTAGCCAGTTTCTTAAAAAATTATGCAATATTCTTGTAGAATGGTGTTAGTAATGATGTTGTTAGACTTAGATTTTTTCCCCTTTTTTCTAAGAGATAAAGCTAAGATGTGGCTAAATTCTTAACCCCCATGCTCTATAACTACTTGGAATGAGTTGGCTCATAAGTTTCTTGCAAAGTATTTCCCACCATAAAAAACTACTAAACATATAAATGAAATAACTTCTTTACCTCAGTTTGAAGGAGAATCCATTTATGAAAGATGGGAATATTTTAAGGAAATACTTAGAAAATGCTCTCACCGTGCTTTACCTGATTGGTTGGTTATTCAAATACTTTTTAATAAATTAGTAGAATCTCTTAGATCTATAATTAATGTTGTAATTAGAGGATCATTAATATCTAAGACATTTGAGAGAGCATATTAATTAATAGAGGAAATGACTACTAAGAATTTACACTGGCCTACTAAATTTATAAATTTGATGCTTTATCAATCTTGATTACACAAGTTGTAGCAATTTTAAAAAAAATTGGATAACCTGAAAATTAAAACCAAGAAAGATGGATATGATAATTTCAATAAAAATTCTAAAAATCTTAGCACTGTTGCACAGCACCACGTAGCACTGTAGCATTATCCCTCAGATTTTGAGCAATGCTATGATGATAGAAATGAGAAAATGCCCTTGAAAAATATTATTCCACAACTAGGAATCAAAGTTTAAAATTAATCTTCTGCTCTTAAAAAAATTGTGGATCAAATAACATAACTAGCTAGGTTGATTAATTAAAATGAAAGAATAATTTCATAATATCCAATGTTGAAATGAGAAAGATTTAGGAGATCCTTACAAAGATAGAGATTTACCTTAGAAGGATGATAGTGAAGCTGAGTATGTAGAAAATAAATCTTCAACATAATAATTTAAACATAAAAAAGAATATGAATGGGTAATTAGGAGGGATGTAGAGAGACTACCACCACCTTACTCTTAGATATTGGTCAAATAAAATCTAAACTAGTAGTTCTCAAAATTCTTAGAAGTTTTTAAAAAATTAACCAATAATAATCCTTTCTCTGAAGCTTTAGAATAGATGCCCACTTAAGAAAATTTTATGAAGGATGTTTTGAACAAAAACACGAAGTTAGGGGAATTTGAAACTATGGCATTAACTGAAAAGTTTTAAGCTATAATTCAAAAGAAACTTCCTAAAAAAGTTAAAGATCCTGGGAGCTTTACCATTGCTTTAACTATTGGTAACAAATTATATTGGAGAGCATTATATGATTTATGATATAGTATCAACCTCATGCTGATTTTTATTTTTAAAAGATTAGATATATGATAGATTCAGCCTACTTCTATTACTCTTTAATTAGCTGATAGATCTTTCACTTACCCAAGAAGAGTAATAGAAGATGTTTTGTTTAAAGTTGATAAATTCATTTTCCCTGTTGATTTTATTTTTCTAGATATTGAAGAAGATAGGGAAATACCTATAATTTTAGGAAGAGCATTCTTAGCTACTTCTAAAGCCATGATTAATGTTCAAAAGGGTTAGTTGATTATGAGGGCTGAAGATCATGAAGTAAAATTAATGTACTTAAATCTATCAAATTCCCTCAAGAGAAGAATAAAGATTTCCTTAGGGTGGATTTATAAGGTGTGGTAATAGATAATCTAAAGGAAGAGTTGTTAGAAGGAGACTTATTAGAAGAAGAAGAAGAAGTTGAAGAAAAATAAAGAAATGTTAGGGGATTCTATAGTAAGGAATGAATGTTTAATCAATGTAAATTTTACATTATTAGAATAATCTTCTTTTGAGAAAATTGTAAAATCATCCATTGCAAAGGCCCCTAATTTAGTGCTTAAGGCTTTACCTTGTCATCTTAAGTATGCTTTTTTGGTTAATAAGTCTACTCTTCCTATAATTATTTTAGCAAATTTAAAATCACATAAAGAAAGTTAATTGATTAGGGTCTTAAGTGGTTTTAAAAGAGTTTTTGGGTAGACAATTGCTTTCATTAAGGGGATTAATCCTTCAATTTACCTACATAGAAATTTAATGAAAGCTAATTCAATACCAAAACTGACCCTTAAAGAAGACTTAGCCCTTCCATGAAAGATGTTAAAATATAGAATATTAAATTGATGGATTCTGGTTATTTATCCTATCTTTGGTAGCTCTTGGGTTAGTCCTACTCATTGTGTTTCTAAAAAAAGGAGGATTGAATGTTATAAAAAATGAACATAACTAAGTTATACCCACTAAAACTATTATAGGATGGAGGATTTGCATATATTATGGAAAATTAAATAAAGCCACTAGAAAATATCATTTTCCCTAACTTTTCTTGATTAAATGTTATATAGGTTGTTAGGGCATTAATTTTATTATTTTCTAGATGGATATTCAAGATATTATCATATTCCTACTACACCAAAAGATCAAGATAAAGCTATTTTCTTTAGTCCTTATGGAACTTTTGCTTTAGGAGAATGGCTTTTGGTCTGTGTAATGGCCCTACTACTTTTTGAAGATGTGTGATGTCTATCTTTTCAAACTTAATTAAGAAGGGTATTGAACTTTTCATGTATGATTTCTCAATATTTAGCACTACATTTAATTCTTATCTTGAGCATTTAACTTCTATTTTGAAAAGATATGTAGAAACAAATTTAATGTTAAATTGGGAGAAGTGTCAATTTATGGTAATTGAAGGCATTGTCATAAGGCAAAATATTTATAAAAAATGATTGGAAGTAAACATTGCAAAAATTCAGGTGATAGAAAAACTATCCCCTCCTAATTCTGTTAAAGGCATAAGAAGTTTCTTTGGTCATGTAGGATATAATAAAATATTATTAAAAACTTTTCTGAAATTTCTAAACTATTATGTCAACTTTTGGAGAAGGATGTTCATTTATACTTAATTCTACTTTTATTGATGCTTTTAATACATTAAAATAACACTTGGTTACTGCTCTAATAATTATTTTTCTTGATTGGTCTTTACCTTTTATAGTATTGTGTGATGCTAGTGACGTTGTTGTTGGTGTTGTTCTAGGATAAAAGCAAGATAACAAACTCCATTTCATTTTTATTCTAGCAAAACTTTTAGTTTTGCACATTGTAATTATAAGATAACTTAAAAAGAATTGTAAGCCGTTATTTTTACTTTTAATAAATTTAGATCATACTTGATTGGCACCAAAGTAATTATTTATATTGATCATGGTGCTATCAAATATCTTATGACAAAGAAAGTCACTAAACCTTGATTAGTTAGACATATTCTTCAATTACAAGAATTTGATGTAGACATTTTTTTTAAAAAGGGAGTTGAAAATTAAATTTATGATAAACTTTTTAGACTTTCTATTGAAAAGTATGCATTAAATGAAGATGATATTAATGAAAGTTTTCTTGATGAGCAATTATTTGCTCTTCATGTGAGCAATTCACTGTGGTATGCTGACATTATTAATTTTATTATTAATGATATTCTTCCTTATGATTTAAATCCAAATCAAAAGAGGAATTTTGTACATGATGCAAAATTTTATTTTTGGGATGAGTCTTATTAATTTAAATCTTGCAACGATCAAATTATGAGAAGATATATTGCTAAAAAAGAGATGGAATTAAACATTAGAGTGTGTCATGATTCTCATTATGTGGGACATTTTGGAGAATTTAGAATTGCCTCTAATTTCCTTCAATTTAGATTTTTTTTTGTCCTACTCTATTCAAGGATGTAAATGAATACATTATGAAATATAATCAATGCCAAAGTGTAGGAAATATTTGAAAAAGAAATGAAATGCCTTTGAACTATGTTGTAGAAATAGAAATATTTGATGTTTAGGGATTAGATTTTATGGGACCTTTTGTGCCATCCTATGGAAATCAATATATTCTTATTGTCATGGAATATAATTCAAAGTAGATTGAAAGTGTGGCAACTTCTAAAACTAATGCTAAAACTATGATCAAGTTGTCAAAGAAAAATATTTTCTCTAGATTTAGAATGGCAAAAGTTTTTATTAATGATGGATGAAGTCATTTCTATAATAATAAAAAAATAGAAATAGTATTAAATTTAGGATTTATCATAGATTAGCAATTGCTTACCATCCCTAAATTAGTGTTCAAACTATGATTAGCAATATAGAGATTAAGTGAATCTTGGAGAAAATGGTCAATTCAAAAAGAAAAGATTGGGTGATTAAGTTAGATGATGCATTATGGGCCTACAGAACTATTATAAGTCTCCTAATTACGTGATTTCCTATAAATTAATATTTGGAAAGTTTTTCCACCTTCTTGTGGAATTAGAACACAAAGCATTCTGGGTAATTTAATAATTAAATTATAATTTTTAAATTATAACAGATAAAAGATTCATACAATTAAGTGAATTGGAAGATTTCAGAAATGAAGATTATAAAATTCAATGATTTATAAAAATAAAGTTAAAAAAGGGCATGATAAAGGCTTCTTAGGAAAAAATTCATTCCTGTACAGGATGTATTAGTTTTTAATTCTAGATTTAAGTTATTCCCAAGAAAATTAAAATTCAAATGGTCAAGACCATTCATTGTCGTAAGAATAATTCCTTATGGAATTGCAAAATTATGGATAAGAAAAATTGCATATTTTTAAAGTGAATGGCCACAAACTGAAATCTTTTTAAGTGGGGACATTGATCGATTGTGAGATATAACTGAATTGGTTCATCCTAAAATAAAATAATTTGTATAGTCTAGATGGTGACTTAAAATGTAGTCCTTTTTGGAGGCAACCCACTTGTGATGAGTTTTATGATGCCTTTAAGCACTAGTTATCTTGTACTTTTGGCATTATTTTATATCATAATTTTTATGTATTTCTATCACTCATATGAAAATAAATGTTTGTTGTGTTGTTATTTACGTACTCCTTACCCATTTATATTATTCAAAACATTCAACCTACTCTTTTTGTTAGCAACCGTTTGGAGAGACTTTTAATAAATTATTTTGGGGTAGCACCTCTAATCAAGCCAAATTACTTTGTTCTTCTTGGAGTAACTACTATGGGGTGCTTGAGGAAGGAAGTTTGGGTTAAGAATAATGATTTATTTGGCTCATGCTTTTTCAATCAAACTTTGGTATAACTTTCTTGCTAAGTAAAACTTATGCTCTACGTTTATGGCTTTTAAGTACTGTATTGTCAAATATCCTAATATGTACTTTTATAAAAAGGGTGATTCTAAGATTTGGAAGAGACTTTAAAACATAAAAAGGGAAGCTGAGAACTTGATCCAATGGGTTTGGGTCGAGGTAACATCTTCTTATGGCATGATTACAAGTTAATCCCCTCTTCGATTGATTTGTTACTCAATACTAACTCCACTTTGGCTATTAAATTTAGTAGTTTTAACTATGATAATTGTTAGGTTATCAATAAATTAGCTACTATTATTGCTCAATATTTGATTTCCCATATTATGAATATTCCCCGTAATGTTGATATTGAGGACTATTTAATGTTTAAGCTCTTTAAAAAGTGTTATTTAAGTATTAAAGATGCTTGGAATTATTTTAGACGTAAGAAGACCATTTTTTGGGGTTTCTCTATGATTTGTAATAAAGCGTCCCCTCTTCCATTGAAGTTTTCATTTGGAGAATGAAGCGTAGATATATTCCTACTGATGATAACTTAATGTATAAAGGTTTTGCCCTTCCCTCTCATTGCCAATGTTATTATCCTGCTTAGAATATGAATCATATCTTTATTTTTTTGTCCTATTGTAGCTAACTTTGGATCTACTTTGATGATATTTTAGAACTAATCATTTCTATGGCAATATTAATATCTCTACTATGCTAAACCAATGGTTTGTAAAATTTAAAGGTCACATTAAGAATGTAGTCCCTTATCTTATTCATTGGTTTCTTTGGCTTTTCAGAAATGACTCTATAATAACAATCAAAGTATGAACCATTTAGATATTATTAGTAAAATTAAGAATAAATTCAGTAAGGATTTTGTTAATAATCTGTCAAAGGATAAGACTTTTCCTGGGTTGTCCTTTTGTGGCATAGGTTTTGGGCATTTCGCTCCACAACTTTAATGTTATTGGTGATCCTAAGTTTATTTTTTGGATTCAGCATAAAACCCCCATTTTTAAATTAAAAAAAAAATGGTTCTATTAAAATGATGATTTCTGGTTGTGGTGTTATTATATGGGATTCATTTAGTGACACTATCATGTCTTTTGCTACTCCTCTAGCAAAGTGTTCTATTATTTATGTTGAGCTTTCTATGATTTATAATGGTCTTAAGCTTTGTCTTTCTCTTGGTTTTACTCATATTTGGATTGAAGTGGAAGTTATTTATAACATTCATTGTTTGAAGGTTTAATCATGTTATATTTAACCATGGCCTTTTTTAATCTCCTTCATAGTATTAAGCAGCTCTTAATGTTTTTCAATTTTCAAATATCTCATATTTTTAGGAAGGAAATTCTTGTTCTAGCTGGTTAGCTAAGTATGGATGCACCCTTAATTATCTTTTAGATTTCACCCTTTCAAATTTACCTACTTTTCTAAAAGGTCTCATTATACTAGATAAAGATGGACTTCCTTATGTTAGATGTTAATCCTATTAGTGTGAGCACATTTTTTAAGTTTTCTTCATTGTATTATTGCTATCTATCTGAATTTAGGTTTGATTATCCTTGTTCTATGAGTATGTTATATGGTTTTGGTGGCTTGGTCTAACTTTATCCTGCTTCTATGATGGCTAATTCAATTTATCACTCTCTTTATTATTATGGTTGTATTGGCTAGTTGAGTGTTAATAATGATTATAACTAGTTGGTATATAATAAACTTGCTTGCTGATCAACTATTATGAAACTGATCTTTAGAGGGATTTTCTATAATTTAAATGAGGCATTCAATGTTTAGGTTTTAGAAATGGGCTTTTGGGGGAGTAGTTATGGTGTGACTTTATCTTCCTTGACCTCTTTAGGGATATCACCTCATGTTTCTTTTATCAAGGCCTATTTGTATTTCTACAGTAATGCTTTCATTGTTTGTTTGATTAATGGATCCTATAGGTGTATTTCTTTTTTCCTACTCTATTACAGCTCATTCATTTCACCATGGTTTGCTAAGGATATCCTTGATTTCCTTAACAATTTTGATTTTAGCTTCAGAGAATATTAGTATATCATCTGCATAAAGAAGATGAGTAAGCCTAAGGCCAGTTGCAACCATATTAATTCCCATATGATTTTCTTTCTGTTTGAACATGTTAGACAAAAGCTGAGAGCAAAGTATGAACAAATATGGAGATAATGGGCAGCCTTGGCGGAATCCGCTTTTGGCTTCAATCCAGGTGGAAAGCTTTCCATTAATCAGTAAGGAGAATTTTGGTTGCTGGACACACTCCATAATTCAATATGAGAATACCTTTGGAAAACCAAAATATTCCAAAACATTGCTTAATGTCTCCCAGCACATACTATCATATGCCTATTCCATGTTTACTTTGAATGAAACCAAACCTTTAGATGCTTTTGAATATCTGAATTTATGAAATGCTTCTTGAGCAATAAGAGTGTGGTCCATTAAAGATCATCCACTTATCAATGTAGCTTGTTCTTCCGAAACTAGCTTATGAATAGACATTTTCATTATATTCTACAAAATCTTTGCCACTATCTTATAAATAGACCTACAAAGACTAATAGGCCTATAATGACTTGGAGCTGTGGGATTATCAATTTTTGGAATCAGCACTATTAAAGTTTCTTTCCATCCCTCATTCATTTCTCCCGAATGAAAAAAAATAATGAATAGCATTCCAAATGTCATTTTTAACAAAGCACCAAAAATGTTTAATGAAAGTGTATGTTATATCGTCATTACCCAGAGAAATATTTTGTTTGGAATTGAATACCACCTCTTCCACCTCTTTTAGCAAAAGATCTTCCATTAACTTGTTCTTATTAGCCTCATCCAGCAAGTAGTTGGGACTTGGCCACCCATTAACACAGCAGCTCCTATGTCTCCCCTTTTCTTTAAAGAATTTTGGAAAAACTTCAGAAATCTATTCATGCTCTTCCATTACTTTCCCATCTTCATTATAAATTTTGATAATTCCATTTGAGTATGTTCTAGCATAAGCAAATGAATGATAAAACTTTGAATTGCTATCCATATCCAAAATCCAATTAACATTTGCTCTCTGTTTCCACCAAGAGTTCAGCCGTGCTAGAAAAGAGTTTAATTCATCCACCTTTGAATTGAGACTCCATCTGTCTTCATCCGAGAGCCATCCCTTCTCCGCTTCTTTCATCTATAGTATCCAAATTTTTATTTTCAGTTCTTCTCTTTGGATTTCATACTTTCTATGTTTGGACTTACTCCAATAATATAAGGCTTTCATTGTTCTTTTGAATTTGAAGTTCAATACTTCTGCAAAGTTGCCTTTGGAATTCTTACTCCAGGAAGCTTTAACAATACCTTTTGCAGTTAGATAAGAAGCCCATACTTCCTCTTATCTAATAATCTTCTTAGATTTGAAACTTTCCTCCAAAAAATAGAGTAAAACTGGACAATGGTCCGAAGCCACTCTATTAATGGGTTTAACCACCATCCGATTTGAAGATTTCAATGCTTCAGTATTTAGAAAGCATATGTCCAACCTTTCCAAGATCCTGGCTCCACCCACGTTATTGTTACACCAAGTAAATTTTGGTCCAATAAAATTGATTTCATGAAAATCATTGTTAACTAAGAAAGTTTTCATTTCTTTGGAAGCAATGGAAAACCTGAAATTTTTGCCACCTCTTTTGTCTTCCTTTGACAACAAACAGTTGAAATCTCCTCCAATAGCCATAGGAATATTAAAGCAATGAATTCCAAAACATGATGGAAGCCATTAACAATTTATGGAGGAAGAAGCCCCCACCTTTTCTTTCCCTTCACCATCCTTCTTTCTATTTCTAGAAAGCAGTTTAATTGGCCCCAAGCTCTTGAGTTTCTTAGCAAGTTTTACCTTAAAATTTGATGATCCTTCCTCTAGAAGTCCCCTTGCTTTCAGATCCTGATCCTGAGTAGATAAAGAGCTTTCATTAACCATATTCTCAGCATTTTTCCCATTATTTTCTTTAGTAACTTGAGGAGCATATTCTATATATTCTTCTAGATTAGTAACATTGCCCTTCTTTTTTGTATTTTTCACATCATCCTTTCCAGCTCCTTGAGGAACAAATTCTACAATCTCTTATGGGACAATTTCACCTTCTTTGATTGAATCTGACAGCACAGCAAATTTGTTCCCTCCTTTCAAAAATTCATTGTTGCCAGAACATACCTTTTGTAGCCTTGAATCAAGTATTTTTTTATTTGTCTTTTCAACAAGAACCTCTTCATTAAGAACAATACTTCCTTGTACCAGTATTAATTCTTCCTCAGCCGGCTTACCTTTATCACTATTGCCATCATGTTTGATCACATATTCCTTTACAACATGCTTCCTTTTTTGGAATTCAACCTTCTTCTGATTAAAAACCTTCTTTTTTCCATAATGAATGTGAATCCACTGACCAAAAGAGCTGTCATTTGCCTTGGACGATTCTCCCATTTTTCCTTCAAGAGAAGAACTAGTAGGATTATCTTCTATGGGTACAGAATTCTCTACTTCTTTGGAGGTAATTTGTTTACTCCTGAATGTCAACTCAGGACATTTGTTTTTAGAATGTCAAATTCTACCACAATTATAACAGAGATTGGGGATCTTTTTATCCTCAAATTTCTGATAAAATTTTCCCGAATTACCTTCCACCCAAACACCAAGAGGAATTTTCTTCTCAATTTGAATATGGACACAAATCCTTGCGAATTCCCTCCTCCCCCATTGGAACATATTATCATCAATTAAGTAAGGTTTGCCAACCTTAGATGCAATCCTGCATACATTGATTTCATCCCAGCAATGTAAAGGTAAGCTCGGCAATCTAATCCATATTGGTGATGTCAGCCCTTTTAATGAGTCAGGAGAAAATTGAGACGACCACTTATCCTCCCCTATATACCAAGGTCCATTAGACATGACCAAATTAGGTCCTTCCTCATTATCAAATGCACATAGCATCCATCCCTTACCAAGCTAAGTAAGGTTAAATTTACCCAAATGAGACCATTATCTCTTTAGTTCAGCATTCACAACATAAGAAGGTATGTTTTCTCCAAAAAATTTCACAACTAAAGCATTTAGCAATTTTTTTGTATTCTCCATCACATTCTCCTCATTCAATTTGATGGCATTTCCTTCCTCCGATAGAAAGTTGCCTAACTCCAGCTCAGAAACTCTTCTATTTGGATTTTTATTCCAAACATTAGAAGGGAAATTACCCGAAGGCTCTATGTTAATTGAAACTTTAGCACCTTCATTTAGAATGCAGTTGTTGATATCTCCAGAATCACATTGATGAACCACATCCCTGTCGTAAGTCTATCTTCCATCTCCTTCAACCGATATTGACCCCTCTGTCGTAGATTGTTCTTTGCCCAGCAAAGATGAAGATTCAAAATCCTTCAAAGCCTCATCAAAATCTTGTTTATTCCAGTAACAACAAATGTTGTTCTAGAATTAATTTCTTTAGTACCAATGAAATCAAAACTTAGGAGCCATTGATTGAATTGCATCATCATTAATCATCACTTTCTTCCCTTTCCCGATATCAGGAATAATCTTCATTTTATTTAACAATCCACCCTCATTGATTGATAATGGTTTGAATTTACCTGGATTCAGACGACCTTTGAAAAAAGCCACATCTTCAACTGAGACATTTTTGCCGAAAGCAGGAGGAGATGATTTGAAAAAACTTTGATTATGAGAATTAGGTATTCCAGGAATGTGTTTCTTAGATACCTATTCCGACGATGATCGGCGATCAGACGCCTTCACCGGAGAATCGAGATTCTCTGCCAAACTGAATTTTTGAAATACCAGCCTCTCTCTCTAGAATTCCCACAGCTTCTCTCTAGAACATATTTTGGTGATGATCACTACAGGAAAACACGCGAATACCGTCGGATTTTCCGGCGGAAAATTCTGGACGGTAATAAACGGCGCCGTTTCCGGCGGATGTGTTTGACGTAAAGTTTGCGTCAAACTTTCCGGCGCAAAATACGCCGTAAATTTACCGACGAAAATTCCGCCATAAAATCCGACGGCACAGGGATGCCTGAACCGTTTCCGTCGCACGTTACGGCGTAACTGTTACGGCGCATGTTACCGGCGGAAATTGCGCCGGCTTGTTTTAAACTCAACGAAAATATGACCGACGGAACAGACGTCGGAAATGATACCGACGTTACTAATGCAACTACCGGCGGAACGTCCGCCGGTAAAAGAGTTTTGTTGGCTGCCCCATCACAATGACAGGATTAGAAGGAATTTTGAGAAGCGTGGCTCTACTCGGATGCGCGACATGTTCACAGATGTTAGAAAGGTTGGGAAGCGACCATTGTGGATTGGAGAGGAGATATGGGCTGACTTGAATGCAGCTTGGGGCAGCGAAGAGTACACTAGGAGGAGGGATCAAAATCGACAGAACAGAGCTTCTGATGTTGGGGGCTTAGGTAGTGCACTTCATACAGGAGGCTCCGTTCCACATACTGAGCACAGGCGTCGTTTGGTAATGAATTTTAATTATTTTTTAAAATTGTTTTTTAATAATTAGTATTGATAAAACTCTCTTAATTGTAACAGAAAGCGTCACTTGGTAGAGAACCAACTCCTGTGGAATTGCATAGTCGCACTCATAAGCGACAGGAGGATCAACAATGGATTGATGAGAGAGCAAGAAAGGCCCATGTTAGTATATTTATAAATATTTGATATTTTATAAGTTTTAGTTTAATTATATATATACTTATATTCGATTTTCACAGGAGGAATATACACGGATTCGAGAGACTCGTGCCGCAGCAGGTGAGGGCTCTTCTGGCGGCTCTATGGAATATTCTGAGTATCGCATGTGGTCACAGGCCGTCGGAGGAATGCAGCATGGTAGAGTATATGGCTTAGGTGCGCAAGCTCAGGCATACGAGGGGATGACCTCCTCTACTGCATCCAGCTTCGCATCCAGTTCGCATGAGTCCTTACAAGCTCAACAAATAGTTGCCCTTCAAGCTGAGCTAGAACAAGTAAGGAAATCACAAGTTGATTGGCAAGCTCAGCTGCAAGCACAGATTCAAGCTCAAATGGAAGCACAGGTGCAAGCACAGGTTCAAGCACAGGTTCAAGCTCAGCTGCAAGCACAGGCGCAACACAATCAGTTGCTGGATGAAATGCGCAAGATGAGGGAGCAACTGAGTGGAAAAGACGTAGCTTCACCTGAGGAGGAGTCGACGGAGTCAGAGTAGTGTAATTTAGTTGAAATGAACTTTTATTTTTATGTGAACTTGTGTTATTAACTTGTGTTGTTGGTTGTATTACTTTGAAAATGATGTTATCAGTTGATTTTTAGTTCTAAACTGTTGTGAAACTGTTAAATTATTGTGAAGTTGTGGAATTGCTTGCTTTTGGGAAAACTTGTATCTGTTAGAATTGATAGGTTTGCAGGTGTGGAAATGGGATTGTTGGCTGGGATGGCAATTTTTTTTTGTTAATGCTACAGGTTTCCGGCGGATTATGCGCCGGAAACTACGATACAACGTATGTATCGAGCGTTTAACGGCGAATATTCCGCCGTTAATAACCGGCGTAACAATTGCGCCGCAAATAATCGTTTAATCTTGCTGGCGACATTCCGGCGTTTAATCCGCCGTTAACTTCCGTCGTATACTGCGACGGTAAATACCGGCGCATTAGGCGCCGGAATTTTAACGTTCTCACGTCGGCAAGCAAACCGTTTAATGCGCCGGTAATGCGTCGGAAACAACGCCGGAACGGTTTTCCGTCGCAAAAGATGCGTCGAAAATAATTTATCGACGCACCTCAAACCGGCGGAGATGTTTGCGCCGGAACATGCGCCGGAAAATAACGGTTCCGTCGGAATTTACATTAATTCCGGCGTATTCCGTCCGCCGGTAATAACAGGTTTTCCTGTAGTGGATCCAGAAACTTTGATCCAAGTCTTTGAGAATAGTAAACAAGCCAACAACATAAAAACTACATAAAAAAGAGCATGAAGTGTATCTTCAGCTATACAGTGGACACCTCAACATCATATATAATGGAAGATGAAAAATAAGAAAAAAATTCCAATATATATGCTTCTTCTTATTCACAATGGTATCTTAATTTGTTGTAACTTTGCATTTCAGATTCTTTTGTTTCTAAAGCCTAGGGATAGAAGAAAACAATCAGTAGGAGGAGAAGATTAACATGCAAATAAATGTGGAAAATGTTTGCTATATTTTCAATTCTTATGTTTCTCAGATCTTTTAAACTTACTTGCTTCCATGGCTAGCACAGATCTAATTGTAAAGTTTGTGGCATCGCTCAAGCATTAAAATGAACATTGTGCTATGGAAATGAAAGTAAACATGTGATGAGAATCTCCTCACATTCCAAAATTATTTTTTTTCAACTTGTTTTCAATTTACTGATCTAAATATAAAAAATATATCATTATTGGCTTATAGAAAGAACATGCATGTCATTTACCTATAGAATTAAATTAGAAGTGGAATACTCTAGTCATTGACAAAATTAAAGAACACAACAAACAATAAAATGATTCTAGAACCTCTATCAAGATTGCTAAATGATGTAAATATATTAATCTACATACATATCTACAAATTGTTCTAAAACTTTTGTCAATCTGATAAATTGCTCCAAATAATCTATATATCAGTCATAGATCCACTATTTAGCTATTTCTTTGAATAGGAATATTTTTAAATTTCTTAACAATATAAAGCTATTTATAAACAAATTTTGTCAATATTAACTCCCCAATAACTTATAAACCAAATCATGAGAAATTTGAAACTCTACATAAGATTAAAAGAATAATAGAAAAATGTAAACAAATGAGATCCAACAGAATGATTCTCAAGCTTCACTCACACAACTTTAACACACTATCAAACATCAATTGAAAGTTGAACATCTACATGATATGCAGTAATGGAAGTAAAATTGATGATAAATCAAAAGTAATGTTAATAAATATGCAAAGAGAAGGTCAAAACTTTTATATTTTATAACACAAGTGGGCTAGCGAAACAACAATGGTTCTTTAATGATTTCTTCAATTTCACAATTTTTTTCTTATGAAATAAGAAGCAAGTGATAGGAAACACTTTAATATTTCATATAAATCCTATCAAGAGAGAAAAATAGCTAGAAATCTCCATGATTCCAATGGTAAATCAGTGAAAAGTAATTATTTTTTTACAAGAAAACAAACTACAGAAGAAAATAACATGATACTTGATCCTCTATTCGAGAGGAGGATCGATCTCTACCAAATCTCTAGACGTTGCTAGAGCCCAAAGAAAACCTATGAGATCTCAAATTTCATCCAAATTCAAGATTCCCTAACCCTAGGAAACAAACTATGTAATGCATACAAATCAAAAAGAGATCCCTAAATAGTCCCTACAATCAAATTTCTCTACTAACTCCCCCAAAAATACTTCTTAAATAGCTCACGCATGTCTGGGCATGCATTCGATACGTACAGGAGGCAGAAATGTCCTACCTATCAAACCCTTTCTAAAATCTATTTTATTCCTCTTCTTCTTCTTCCTAGCTCTCTATTTTTCTTATTTATCTTTTATTACTTTTGAATAGATTTGATGAATAAGAACCAAAAGGAAATTATTGGTGTCCCTTTATTAGCATTGCAAAGAGTAGAGAGACTCTATCTACAACAATTCGTTCATCCATCTCTGAGTAATTAAGTAATTAATATCTCTCCTTTGTTCTCTAATCAGATTTTTTTGAAATTAAGTAGGATTAGGATAGTTTAGTTATGTATTAATACTAATGCATCTTTCTTATAGATTATAGATTTAGCTTTTTGTTTAATTATCCTTGTTCTGTAATAATCTTTTCCCTTGAAATAAAGGAGGATTATGATGGTTTAATCATGTGTTAATACTAATATGTCCTTCCAATTACATTTAGCTCTTTGTTTAATTATTTTTTGGGTGATTAAGAGATTAATATCCTTTTCTTCTTCTCTAAGTATTTGCTTATGATTAATTAGAAGGATTAGTCCTTATTGTTACCAAATCATTATTACACCTATTGATAAATCTACCGATCCTGACTGCTATAAAAATTTCTTATAACTTCTTTTCAATAAGCATATTCCCTCCTCTTTTTAGCATTTAATGTCAATTTTCCTTCTATTGAAATGGTTAATATGGCATCTCAAACTAAAGAACCTTATTTTTAACTCCTCTAACATAAAGCTCAATTGTGATTTATTATCAACCAAGCAAAAAAGAAAAAAAAACTATTCTTTCTAAGACCAATGGAAGATCCATGAATTAAGTCTTTCTATTTTGATAACTGCCTTCAATATTCCTAGATAAATTTGTTTCAATATTTTTAATAAGAGACAGTTTATATCCTCTTATTTATTCAATATAAAAAATACATGCATTGATAATGGTTATACTTTCATCTTTTAAGCTTTTTTTCTGAGGGAATCTTGTGTATATTGTCTATTTTTTATATTATCAATATACTGTATTTTTTTTTTCATAATTTTAACATTTTTGGACCAAATAAATTTTAAGTGATATACATAACTCAACAATTTTATTTTTCGTGAAAATGGTCTAAATCAGGTGATTCTAAAACAGTTGTTTTATATTGAAGCTTCTTCATATTCCTACATATACCCTTACCTTCTTAGTGAATTTCTCAACAAACTTCTCAGTAGATTGGTTGATGCTCAATGCTCTCTTCAAAAGAGCATATTTCTCCATAATCAACTTTCTTTGTAAAAGATCTCTTATGCTCATTCATCATGAAGAAATAAGTTTGCTTAGTTATCAACAACATGCTTATCATGTTCTTATGTAATTTAGTTGATGAGATTTGTGGTAAATACCTATGAAAATAATCTAACTTTTTTTGTTCTAGATAAAAGGTGGCTCAATTAAGCTTATTATTTGGCATTAAAGAATCGGTGTTGGCACACTATAATAATCACCATCCCCCATCAAAAGGTCAACTTGCCTCATCTTTGACTCATAGTGCTCCAGTAATCCCCATATACATTTAAAGAAATATGCATTTTATCTACAATCAAATAATAAAATAAAATTACTTTTTATTTGCATATCTTCCCAACCAAAGAAATGGAGTAAAATATAATTCAGCTTAATTCCTTGAACATTTCTATTGTCAAATAATGCCTAAAAAAAAGAAGCAAGGAAAAGGAGCTTAAAATCATACCTTTCTCATGTGCTAACTCAACTAAACTTTAAATAGTCTAAATAAATAAGAATATATTTAAAAAAAACTAAACTAAGCATTATGTTAAAAAGGATCATCATCTAAATGTTTTCACAAAAGTTGAAAAATATCATAATGATCATAATTTGATTGCATAATAGCACTAGAAAAAGTAATTCAAGAGTTATCAAATTATATATATATATATATATATATATATATATATATTATCAAGCGTCACATTAAAATTCAGCTCTCTTGGTGATTGTCAAATGACACTTCAGCCAGGAATAAAGCAATTGAAAGCAGTACAGTATGAATATGCATGTATTGAGCAAATTTGGATAGTTAGTAAAATAAGCAAAAACAACAAAATAATTGAATTATGTAAGACATTGCAAAGAATTATATTAATTTAGCTGCCTATGACCAATTAATTATCATCTTTGTGACATCTATATTCAAAGGATGGTAATTTACTCACAAATAAAATAACAACATCCAATACACAGCTTTTGAGTACAAAAGAAGCAAAGAAACCATGTAGTAGCTCCCGAAGCTGCAGCAGCCTGTAACTAACAAAATTTATATAAAGTAGTATTTTATAAAGTTTTTAAAATTATTGTCAGAATCCCATTTCAAATAAAAAGAGCTGAAATTTTCTATTAAGATTAAATGAAGCACAACCAATAAAGAGAAGAAGAAAACTAACAGGAGGAGAAGGTTAACACTCAAAACACATACAGTGGAATAATGAAATGTACCAAATAAAGCTCTTAATCAAATAACAAAATATGAAAAACCAAAAGATCTTTAGATACTACTGCAGAAGATTCCACGGGTGGTGTTGGCCAACCAAACTATAGCCATTAAGATAATCAATTTGACACATTAATAGATAAAATACCCCAAAAAAAGTAAAAATGAAGAGGAAATTCAAATATAATAGTCTTAAGATAAGGAAAATTGAATGTGAGGGCAGGTGATTAAATACAAAAAAATAATTCAAGAACATTGACAAATATTTCATCAATTAAACAATCAGTTCAATGTGCAAAAGAGGAAATTAAAGCATTACAACAATCAGTTAAACTTCTTATAGATATTTTTTTTCTCACCTACCGTATCTAACTCACAAAATAGTAGAACCGCTTCAGACCTCTCCAGCTTTCCCCCACCAAGCTCTCCTGATGTAGAAAACAAAAAATCCAAGAAGATAACCAACGATCTCGCACTGCTTTCCACCACCGAGCTCTACCACTATAGAATATCAAAAATCCAAATGACAACCAATGAATGTGGGAGTTTAAAAGATTGGAATTAAAGAATAGTTTTGTTGGGAATACCAATAATGTTTAGAGATGCAAGGTCAGAATTTAAAAGAGAAATACATGTGGATAGACAGGCTTAATTTCATTAAGAAGTTTATGAAATGGGTGAAAGATTGTTACCTTCACAGAGAAAGTCGAACAACAATTAATAAATAGACGAAAACATGTTTACCTATGAGCAAAGCAGGAAAAGTCAAAAAACTTGTTGCGCACCTCCGAAGAGCTCTCCTATAGTGGCATATGATCTGACAAGACATATCAAACAACAATGAAGAAATGGATAAGATGTAAAGTATACTCGTTCACCTGTGAGCAAAGAATGTGAAGTTGAACATCTTGTTGCGCTCCTTCGAAGAGCTCCTATCATGGCTTCCGAACTCCTCATATGAAGCAGAAAAATGAAATAAGAAAGAAGAAATAAATGTGAAGACAGTGGAATTTGAAGGGGCATGTTAATGTTATTAAGTTACAGAAGGTGAATGGACCAATATAATTTGAGCGGAGTGAGGGAGAAGAAAGATATGTAGAAATGATTGAGAGAGGGGCAAGCTGAAGAGTTTCATGTGGCTCCAAGTGACCGAAATGACATCGATGGAGCTTCATTCATCCAGTCGTCCTTTCATCAGGTCTACATAAAGAATAATTAATTATATGAGTATTATTTTTTTAATTTAATAATTATTTATAATATAATGAATGGTTAAGATAATTTAAGAAGAATTTAAATAGATAGTCAACATTTGCTGAGGAAGGAAACTCAAGCCCCTTTTATAATGAACTTTTATTTGGTCCGGTGAACGTATGTTCCTCTACGTTCGGCCACCAATGTATTAGCGCCACGTAGCAGGAAGAAAAGACACCGACCCGACCCGTTGTTTTTTGGGTTCTCGCATGTGCATTTTTTTAAATCCTTGACGAGCCGAACAACATCCCATCACTTTTTGGATTTATTTCAAATACCTAGCAATACCGAGCAAATACTGAGTTGTACCTAGTTTTTTCTAGCAATACCGAGCAAATACCTAGCAATACCGAGCAAATCCCTAGCAATATCGAGCAAATCCTGAGCAAATATTGAGTTGTGCCGAGTTGTCCCGAGTTTTTTCTAGCAATACCGAGCAAATACCTAGCAATACCGAGAAAATCCCTAGCAATACCGAGCAAATCCTGAGCAAATACTGAGTTGTACCGAGTTGTACTAAGTTGTACTGAGTTTTTTCTAGCAATACCGAGCAAATCCCTAGCAATACCGAGCAAATCCTGAGCAAATACTGAGTTCTACCGAGTTGTACCGAGTTGTACTAAGTTTTTTCTAGCAATACTGAGCAAATACCTAGCAATACCGAGCAAATCTCTAGCAATACCGAGCAAATCCTGAGCAAATACCAAGTTGTACCGAGTTGTAAAAAACTCAGTACAACTCGGTATTTGTATGGTATTAGTCTTCACAGAGCGGTATTTCTCATTTTTGCAAAGCAATACCTAGCAAATACCGAGCAATACCGAGAAAATCACGAACATAGCATTTTCGGGTTCCGCTCCGGGTCAAGTCATCGGCCCGCGCAGTTTAGAGTAAGAGCACGTGGCGACATGTTATTGGCTCTACGTCAGGTCAGAGGACGTAATAATTGTTCCTTTTATAATAGTGATATAGATATACATCCAAAATTTGAGCATGATAGTGCTTACTATGACATATATAAATAGCTTAAGTGAAAATTAATTATGGATGTAAACAATAAAATACTTTATCTTTATCTTTATCATTAACCTGAGTTAAGAGAACTCCAAGAAATTCCATTAAAGCTACTATTTATAGAATCGAAAGATTCCTTGAAATAGTGGCTACTAATATAAGAAACCTCTTGAACAAGTAGGCTATTTAGGCTTCATTTCAGATAGCTTTCTTACTAATTTCTAAAGTAACTTTTAAGTACAAAAATTTCTTGGACTATAAATTTTTGTATTAAAAAACCTATTTTAGAAAGCAGTAAGAAGACTATCAGCCTTAGTTCATAAGCTTTCCAAAATTAAATTTGATGTTGTAAAATTAATTTTCAAAATTTTAATATAATACTTTAATTACTTTTAGCTAAATATTTATATCAAATTTATAGTCCAAGAAATTTTATTAGCACTTTAATACTTTAATTACTTTTATACTATAGATTCCTCATTTAGATTGATAAAAGGAGGAATCTTGTCAAGAAAAATATCATTCCAAAAAAAAGGGCAAAAAATCCCATAGTTAGCACATAAATCTGCTAACTTATTACAATCCCTCTTTATACATTTGAAGATCACATAATTAAAATCTTTGATAAAAGGGAGTTTTTCTATACATTGTCCTCCTTTTTTGAGAGCTTTATGAATGATCTTGATGACATTGGCATTGTCACTTTCATTAATTATTCCCTTAAACTCATGCATCCAATCTTTAATAACATCATTGATGGATGTTATAACAAGTAGCTCCAAATAAGAGATATCCCAATGTGTACACGGTTTGCCAAAAGCTGCGAGCAATCTTCCTTTGTGATATCTGAACACTCCACCAATACACCCTTTATATGAAGATAATAAAGCTGCATCCACATTAATCTTGATCCATTCGGGTGGAGGAGGGTACCAACAAATGTTTAACAACAAAGCTGATTAGTAACCAACCAGCCCGAATTAACATAATTCAAAGCATTGGAATCTCCGACATAGCAAACGGATTCAGCTGCAATATATGCCGAACTCCTTTCAGTCTTCCCATGTGCTAACTCATTTCTTTTTTTCCATGTGAAGTAGATGGCATTGTAAAATAGATTTACTAAAAAAGCATTTTATAATTCCAACCAATTACAAGTTTCATCCATGGAAAGCAATGTTGGAATTTCAAATCCCCAATTATTTAGATGATGAATCACCTCACTAATTTTATAACATCTACAAACCTCATGATCTATGTTTTCAACATCATTGCAACCTCTTGGACATTGTTCATTCCTTTGAAATCTTCTATAAGATAAGAAGGAATTAGTTGGCAAAGCATTGTTAAATACTCTCCACTAGAAATTCTCTAATCGAGCATTCAATTTAGACTTTTTCATCCAAGTCCATAATTTATTTCCATAGTTGTGATGCACCACGGTTGCTGAAGCCAAAGCTGTAATAGACTTCCCAAATTCCTTATAAATGATCTCCAGTTGATCTTCATCAAGGTTGGAGTGAATCTCTAACTTACAAATCAGTTCCACAAGCTTCTCCCCAAAGTGCTTTTTATGTTCAACCATATTCCAGCTCCCTCCCGAGATAAATTTATTCACCGTCCATGAATCTATAATGTTATGCTGAGGCGTGACAAATGTTGGCCACTTGTTTATACATTTGTCCATAATCTATGTATCTTGAAGGATGTCAATGGATTCACCATTTGCTATGCACCATCTTACAATTGGCTTTAGGAATTTGCCTCCATTCCTAATTAATTTCCAAGCCATCGAAGCAGATTTATTCCTACTTCCAAAATCCCATAGGGATCCATATTTCGGGTAAAGAGTTTTGTTCAGTAAAGACTCTTCATCTTTCAAATATTTCCAAGCAAGTTTTGCCCTTTGAGAGCCTACTTTATTGAAGCAGGAATGCAATCCCCTTCCTCCATTTTCTAAAGGTTCACACAATTTATTCCAACTCATATAATGAAGGCCTAGAACACCATTCATTTTGTTCCAAATAAAATTTTGACAAAGCTTTTGAATTTCATCTAAAATACTTCTTGGAATCAAGGAAAGAGTGGCGTGGAAAGTAGGAAGTGAAAGAATTACCGATTTCACCAATGAGATTCTCCCGCCAAAGAGATGAATTTTGCTCTCCAAGTGTTTAGAATTTTTAACACTTTATCAGTGATAAATTGGAAGTCCACCTTTGCAAGTCTTCTTAAAGCAACTTTTACTCCAAGATAATCGAACTCCTTAACCTCTTTAAATCCCATAATATTTGTTATATTCCTCCTTTTCCTTCTTTTGACAGCCTTACCAAGAAGAATTCTAGATTTGTTCACATTTACCTTTTGTCCGGGTCGAATTACAATAACTCTTTACAATACCTTTGATCTTCCCACAATATTAAGCTTTGCTTCTACAAAAAAAATAATGTCATCCGCATATAGAAAATGCAAAATTTTTGGACCATTTTGTCTAACCCGAACACCAATGGAATCGTTTTCCATAATAGTATTAGACAAAAGCTGAGAACATAGGATAAAGAGGTAAGGTGACAATGGACATCCTTGTCTAAATTCACTTCTAGCATTGATCCAAGTAGAAGGAATTCCATTGATCAATAAGTAGAACGAAGGATTTTTTACACATTCCATGATAAGCTTTGAAAATAATTTTGGGAAATCGAAATAATTAAGAACTCTATTCAGAGTTGGCCATCCCATTGAATCATAAGCCTATTCCACGTCTAATTTGAATGAGACTAAACCCTTAGCAGCTTTAGAATACTTAGTCTTATGAAAACGTTCTTGAGCAATCAGAACATGCTCTGATAGAGACCTTCCTTTTAGAAATGCTGCTTGCTCCAAGAAAATCATCTTTGGTATAATACAATTTAAAATGTTAAGTAAGACCTTGGTAGCTACTTTGTAGACTATGTTTCATAGACTAATTGGTATGTAATTTAAAGGAGTCATAGGATTACTCACTTTGGGGATCAATACTATAAGAGTTTTTTTCCAATCATCACACAACTTGGCTGTTGAGAAGAAGTGTTGCAATGCTTTCCAAAAATCATCCTTAATGATTATCCAATAGTTCTTGAGAAAGGAATAAGATATTTCATCCACTCTTGGAGCTATATACCCACTGATTTCTCTTATCACCAACTCCACTTCTTCTAAAGAGAAGTCTTTGCTAAGCAATCCAATGTCTCCTTCATCCAAGAAATTCCACTGTTTTGGCCACCCCTCTAGCAAGCAGTCCCTTTCATGCCATTTTCCCTTAAAGAATTGAATTAGAACTTTCTCTATCTGATCTTTCTCTTCCAGCATATTTCCACTTTCATCTTTTATACCAAAAATGAAGATTGTATTCCTCCTTGCACTAGCAAAAGAATGAAAGGATTTGGAATTATAATCACCTTCTACTATCCATTTCACCTTAGCACACTGCCTCCACCAAGTTCTTAAACGTTCCAAAGTAGAATTCAACTCATCTATCTTAGATTTCAGCAGCCAAACCTCTTCAGCTGAGAGTTGTCCAATATATGATTCTCTTGTTTGTATCTCTAATATCTCCCTTTTAAGATTTTCTTTAATCTAATTCAAACTCTTCATTTTGGCCTTACTCTAAAAAAATAATGATTTCAAAGCTCTTCTCATCTTGTAGTTAATTATATCGGAAACACTACCAATACTTGTCTTGTTCCAAGCATTTCTCACCTTTGCAATAGATTCCGGGAAAGAGGCCCAAACATCTTCAAATTTGATGGATCTTTTGGTCTTGGGAGAAGATTCAAAAAGGTTTAGCAAAATAGGACAATTGTGTGATGCAATTCTTGGGAGGTGTTTAACAACCATATGGTGAGTCAAGTTGATAGCCGTCGAGTTCACAAAAATTTTGTCAAGCCTTTCAAAAATCTAATCAGCACCTTTTTTATTATTCCACCATGTGAATTTAGGACAACCAATTCCTACCTCATGGAGATCATTATTAGCCATGAATGATTTCATTTCTTTGGGACCCAATGAGAATGAGAATCTTCTTCCACCTCCCTTGTCTTCTTTAGATAGAAGACAACTAAAATCACCACCAATCACCATAGTGAAATCAGAGCTAGTGTGTGGTTCCAATTTATTCCAAAGAGCCCTTCTTCTATAAACATCTTTACTACCATAAATAGTTGTTATCCTCCATCTTCCTTTATTAGGAATATCCATATCATCAATAATGAATTGGGAAGAAAACTCTAGCACATTGAATGAAGCAAAATTACTTTTCCAAACAACTAGAATACCTCCAGATAATCCTTCCAAAGGGACATGATAGAAATCCCATCCAGTACCAATAAAAGATTCAACTTCTTTGCTATCAATAGAAGCCAACTTAGTCTCCAACAACCCAATGAAAAAAACATTGTGATCCTTCACCACCTCCTTGAGATATACAGAAGCTTTCTTTTTCCTAGCTCCTTTACAATTCCAAAAGATTACATCATTCATTAATGGATTAGAGGGGAAGAGTTCCCCACTTTCTCCCTTAAATCTCCTTCCAATCTTCTACATCTAGTCACCAATTTTATTGGCCCCAATCCTTTCAATTGTTTAACACCTTTCTTCTTAATAGTGGAAGAATACCCTTCATTACTTTTTAGCTCATAAACTTTTATTTTATTCACAATATTTGTTTTTAAATGAATTTACATATTTCTAAAATTTATGAAATTTTAAAGAGTTCTCTTGAGAATTTTCTCTTTTTTAAGTGAGCCTTGATTTGATTAGCCTTTGTGCTCTAGATAAGTCTATTCCATTAGTAAAATTTGATGTATAATTTTAAGATAGCAGCAATCCTAATGAACATGGTGAAATGATGCTACGCCCTAAAGTTTGTAGAAAATTATTTCTCAAAAATCATGAATAAATTTATTATTGCTCATCATTAAAGAAAAACTTTTATGATTTATTATTAAAAAAATCTTAATTAATGTAGCCATACCACTACTCTATTTTGAAACAACATAATGCATAGCTGTTGTGGCGATCGATTCTGAAAGGTCAAAACTTAGGCTTCATTTGGGACAAATTTTTTATACAAAGGTTTCTATTGGACAAAATTTGCTCTAGATGACTCTTTGATTGTGACATGGATTCTAAGAAGCTCTATACAACTTTCTTGAAAACTACTTGCTTGCCTAGGAGGCATTGGGGTCTTGGCATACCTTCTATATCTGTTATATATCATGACTTTTTCTCCTCACTCAATTGGAGAATCATGAATGGAGACTCTTTTCTTGTAAATTGGGTTAAGGAGAAATACTTGTTTGTTTGGAAGTCTCCCTGCTCCAAATCCTCTAGATATTGGAAGATTACATATGCCACTACTACTAATATTAAGAGCAAGATTTTCTTTATCATTACCCCCAATAACTCTGTCTTCTCTATGGGATCCTTGGTGTAATGGTAGCTCCATTGCTAATCTTTGGGGCTCTGTTGGTTTTTTTCCATTACTTTCATCTCTCTGTTGTTGACTTTATATCTCAGAGGGTTTGGCTTATCCCAACCTGCTTCCCACCTCTTCTCAGAGCTAAGATTATGATTACAACTATAATTTCTCAATGCAAATCATGTTTAAGCTAGGAAGATGTGGATTTCCCTTCTTTTTAGTCATTCTCACTGCATTTATACCAACACTTACCTCTAGTGGGATGGCATAATATGGTATGGAATAAGAATCATTCTCTCTTCTTCTCATCCTTCACCTCGATGGCTATGCTTGAGGGGCTTAAAATTGAGGGTATTCTAGCAAAAATAAATATTGTGGTCTCTCTTACATGTGTGCTCTTTAATGCATCTGATGAAAGCCATAATCACTTCTTCTTTGAATGTGATTACTCTTATTCCATTCCCTTCTCATTTATTCCATGCGGCATTTAATTTCTTGCTTAGGCCTAATCTCTCTCAAGTGTTAGATTTTGTCAAGGAATTGCAATATTGTAATGGTTATACTAAATTTTATTACTATCTGGTAATTTGCTGCTCCATTTACTCTATTTGGAAGGAAAGGAATAATGAGAGATTCAACTCTAACTTTTGGAGTATATCAACTATGTGCTTCAAGGTTAGAAATGATGTTGGGTAGATGTTATCTAAATGGAAGCATGGGCAAATTCAGATAGGCTTTTTTAAACCTTGTCTATGAGGTAAACTTTTCTATCTTCTTTTATTCGGTTGTTTTATTCAGAGATCGGTGGGTCTTCACTTAATATGTTAAATTTTAGCTATTTCTTTATCATTCTATTACTTGGAAGCTCTTCTTCGGGGATTTGGATTCATATGCTGATAGATTTTTCATAATCTCCTTGGGTTTCAATAGTGGTTACTAGTTTGTGCATAATGATTTTCTTGGTCCGGTAGGAAATTACTTGGCCATAGATGATGATGATTTTTACATCCATCCACATACCCCTCCCATTTGGTGGTCATCTTGGCAATCAGGGGAGTCCATATGTTAGTGGCAAAAAGTTGAAACACACATTTAATTTGTTGTATTTTTTATTTTATAGTTCTTTTAAACCTGAGTCTTTACATCATGGCATCTTGGGTCCTTCATTCCATGGCTTTCACTTGTTTGGCATTTTCTATGTAACTACTCTTCTGATTTAACTGGAAAGTTTTTTTTTATTTCTATTAGTTCTTTTATTTTTCTATTATGTTAGTTAAATTATGATTTTTTTTGGGGTGATTTTTGGATGTGCTATGCTTTTTTAGTATTTCAACTTCAATTCTTACTTTTATTCATACTTATAATTTAGTTTTCTTTTGATTAATACAAAGTCTAAGCCCATAAAAATAAAAAAAAAATAATAAATAAAAAATTAAAAAAAAAACTACTTTAGAAACAAATAAGAAAGCATCCAAAAGGGAAATTATTATGTGAGCATTCCGGACATAGAGCTACGTTCGGATGCCAATAAAATCCTTTTGCATGGGGTGCTTATGTGGAAAGTTTGGGATATTCATTTGACTTGCTACCTGACCCAGTCCAAATCATTTATCTTGCAGCTTGACCCAGGCAAAACGTTAAATTTAGCATTGGTGCTTCTTTTTTTAGGATTTCAGGTGCGAATCACCGCAATATATAACTCTTTTAGCGAAAAAATTTGTAGAAAAATGCAAATGTAGATGAAGATTGATCTGGAGGATGATGTTTCTTTTTATGAGCAGAAAATATTCTCACAGGGCTTGAAGGAAGCCAAATACCTGAATGCATATGTCCAGGAAATGAGCTCCCATGAAGAAGAACAATTAAAAGCAGTGTGACCAAAGGGAAAGTTTAGCTTATCGGTAAATTTTTCCTCTTTCCATGTTTTCTTTATAGCAATGTTGTCATTAATTTTCTTTACAGAGATGTTTCTTTTGATGTATTTACTTCTTTTTTACTGCGTAGAAATTGTGTTTCATATATAATTGATTTTAAAAGAATGGACCATCATCTCATAGGTTTTTATTTCTTGATTTATTTTTTATCTCTTTGAAGCAGTAGTGAGCTAAAGGTACCTTAAGGACTTTGTAGAACATTTTACGTATTTGTTGAACATTTTTTGCATATATATTGTGTTTTCATTGCGTATGTATTATATATTCATTTCATATTTATTATGTACGTATGAGTATTTATTGTGTGTTCATTGCATAAACATTGCATATTTATTGTTTATTTATTGTGTATACATTACGTATTTGTTGGGAATTTGTTGTGCATTTTTATACATAATTATTTCTTATTTATTGCATATTTATTGCTTAATTACTATTCATTCATTACATATTTATCAGGAAGTTCATGTTAATGAGAAAGAATATGAGGCTTACTATAATTATGACCAAAATCTTAGTTTTAGTGTTTGTAAGGATCCTCATAGTTACTGACCAAATTTTAGAAAAATAAAATCCAAGGAATTTGTTTGTTCAAAAGTTGGTTTCAAGAAGATGTCTCATCTTAATATCCAAAGAAAATATTGGAAATTGAACACCCGAATTGGTTGTCCAGCTAAGATTAAGTTTATAGTGGATGAAGCTGGATATTAGAAGGTGAAATTTTTTATTGAAAATCATAATCATAATTTGCCTAGGGCAAAAGACCAGCATCTACTTAAATCATGTAGGAATATGTGCGATGAAAAATCGTCAGTTCTTAAATCAATGACAGAAGCTGAGATAAGAAGCATTAATGCATTTTCCTTCCTTTCTGATGAAGTTTTAGGTGTCAAAAATATTGGATTCACTAGGAGGGATGCATACAACTTTATTCAAAAAATGAAAAGAGAAAATATTGAATTTGGGGACACTAATACTTTGATTCAGTTATTTAAAGAATGTCAACTTGATGACAACATATTCTCTTGGGATATCCAAAATGATGAATTTGATATATTGTTAATTTTTTTTTGAGTTGATGGGATTGGTAGGATAGATTAAGATTGCTTTGATCTTGTGGTAATTTTTTTACATGTTACAGGCTTAATAAGTATAATTTCGTATGCACACTATTTATCAGGGTCAATAATCATTAACAAAACATTTTACTTGGGGTGGCCTTCTTATTATAAGAGATGATTGAATCATTTTTGTGGTTGTTTAGAACTTTTATGAGAATGATGGGTGATAAACATCCAGAAAAAATATTTACAGATCAAGATTAGGCAATGTCTAGGGCCATAGAAGTTGCATTACCTCACAATCACCACAAATTGTACCAATGGAATATATGTAAAAAGGCTCCATTAAAAGTATCATGCTTTAATAGCAATAACAAAGTCAAAGGCCTCTTCCATAAGTGTTTGAAGAAATGTGACTCTAGGAGAAGTTTAAGAATACATGGGCTGAAATGGTCATAGAAGGGAACCTCCACGATCATGTTTGGTTGGATGATCTTTATAAGATAAGGAATAAGTGGTCAACATCCTTCAATAAGGATTGTTTTAGTATGAACATTCTATCCACACAGCATAGCAAGTCTACTAATAATAGGTGTCATGACATTTTTAAGACCACAAGTTCTATAACTAATTATTTTTTTGGTTTAGAGAAGGTGATGAGGAATTGGCACCAGAATGAATAGGAAGAGGATTATAGATACAGCCAGTCCGAAATAGAACCTGTAATAAAAAATTGCCCAATATTAAAGCAAGATGCTCAATTTTATTCAAGAAAATTATATTCATTTTTTTAATAAGAATTTTTATAGGGTGTGGGTGTAATGAGTATAGAGTTTGTGTCATATGATTCTTCAAAACAATTTGTCTATTGCACAAAGAAAAACTATCATTCTAATCCATGGGTTATTGATTTTGATACACATAATGGTAACATTCAATGCTCCTACAGAAAGTTTGAAATGATGGGTTTATCGTGTTCTCGCTGCATAAGAGTTTTGAGGCAGATGGATATTATGAAAATCCCTGAGATGTACCTACTAAAGCGATGGTCAGCAAGAGATTGAAAAGATATATATTCAGGCCAAATTTTAAAAAGATATTCTAAGAATAATTCTGAAGCTAGTAGTGGATTCATATTCAAAAATCATGTCAGTAGGTTTGCATATAAAATGAGCACACGAGCATAACTGAATGAGGAGGTTGAATAATACATGTTGGCTACGATGAAGGATATGTCTGAAAATATCAATTTGATTGTTAATGGGAAGAGAAAGAATAACAAGTTTATACAGGGTGGCATTACAAAACTGAAATATCCTCTAATGCGTAGGCCTAAAAGCATATCCAATGCTAGGCTGAAAGCCACTAGGAGAAGAAGCCAAAGAGTATGATTTTACTTCATGACTAATTTATTTAGTATGTATTATAACATATTATTATTAATATTTTTTACAGCAAAACCACCCATGAAGAAAAACACAACAATAATGTCTACAACTTCAAAGCAATATAATTTCACAAGCATGCCCGAATACTTAAGAAAGGAATTCATAAATGGCGTACACTCCAGTCACCTATCAACTAAGCAGTGTAATATCACAAGCATGCCTGAGTGCTTCACTGAGGAATTCATATCCAGCATACCGTCCAATCAGTCATCAATAAAGAAGTGTATTTCACAAGCATACCTGAGTGTTTCACCGAGGAATTTATAACTGGAATACCATCTAGTTAACCATCAATAAAGTAGTGTAATTTCACAAGCATACCAAAATGTTTCACCGAGAAATACATAAAAGGTGTACCCTCCAATAAACCATCAGCTAGGTACCTGAAGATTATGATGGTTATCATTAAATCAGAGAAATAAATATAATACGAATATTTATGAATACTGATAGTTAATTTAAATACTTGGATATGAGCATTATATGTGTACCTTGTGCATACACTATGCGTATTAATATGTATTACTTATCTTTATAGATATTTCTTTTGAAGTATTTATTATGATTTTACTGCATAATTAAATAAGGTTTATTTTCTACACCAAAAGCTGATATATAATTAATTAAGGTTTATTTTCTACACAAAAATAATACTGAAAAAATAAGTCATTAGGAGTTGTGCATGGTGTTGCAAATCTATTTTTTATGGCTTATGTTTTGATGATTGACAATCACTATTTCTCTTGGACTGCCAGTTGCTTCTAACTTTTCAGGAATCGAAGATCGGACGATCAAGAAAGAGCCAAGTTCAGGATTGCGTAGGTTTAGGGTTGAGTCAGTCTGTACGTTTGATTTTCACCTTTTGAGTCTACTTGTAATAGTCAAAGAGACTGATGCTATGTAACCCTTCACACACACACTTGAGAGACTTAGAATTTCTGTTTTTACTCATATCGGCCAGGACAATTTTTTGAATCGGCCTGGACGATCAGCTTAAAATAGAAAGTCTAATTAAGGATTCTTAATTAAGGCAGCCGACATTAACAGATCGTCCTGGACGATACGTGTATCGGCCAGGACGATAAGCTCAAAACAGAAAGAAGTAGCCACCACAGTCAATTATGGTATATTGTATTTTTAAATTATCGGCCAGGACGATCCTAGGATCGGCCTGGACGATATTAACAAATTATGTCATAATTGTTCAGAAAACCAAGGGAGTAATTAAGGATGATTGATACGATCATATCGTCCTGGATGATCGCAGGATCGGCCAGGACAATCCAGTCAAAAACCTTAAGTTACTTCAGGACGATCAATATCGGCCAGCCCGTATCCAGGGCTATTGTCAGGACGATGTTCCTCTGATTTGAACTGATCGGCCAGGACGATCGTGAGATCGGCCTGGACGATCAAGCCAATTTTCAATCGTCCAGCTTTACATCCAGGGCTATGCTCTGGCCGATCTTCATTGATTTGTACTGATCGGCCAGGCCGATGTCCATATCGGCATGGATGATATTGTCAGAAACTTGCAATTAATGAGCTCTTTTGAAGCTCTTCTATTTAAGAGCTCTTGTCCAACATTTTTCAAGACCTTTGGCTGCTGCCTTGACCTGAGAAGACCTTGAGAAGTGAAAGAGAGAGAGGAGAGAGAGAGAGGATATTGTGAGGGGGAGCTTGTGAGGGAATTCACAAGGGTTGCTTCAAGGATTGCTCTGCGTCGTCTTCGTCTAGAGTTTCTCTTCCGTGGAAGGGTCGGTAGAGGTAAGGAGTTTTGCTTTTGGTTTTGGTTCTCTGCCAGCTTCAGGAGGAAGCAAAAGGAGGTAGGTTCTCTGCCTTGCCGGGGTAGCAAAAAGGAGGTACTTGTGAGGGCTTCTCCGCCTAGCCGTGGGGGCTAAAGGAGTGTCATTTTTTGTAGTGCAATACTTGGAGGGTGCCTCCAAGGAGTGGACGTAGGTTAAGTCGACCGAACCACTATAAATTTCTGTGTTTCTTTTCTTGCTTCCGCACTTTTAAATTCCGCATTTATTTTTGTGGTGTGATTTGGTTTATGCAATTTTCTCTCTTTGTGAAAATAGTTTTTAAAATACCAATTCACCCCCCTCTTGGTTAGCTTGGGATTAAGTTCATAGGGCTTAACATCCCTAATGAACTTTCAAGTGGTATCAGAGCTTGATTCGAAAATTAAAGTTTGAAAACTTTTTGAATTTGATCCATGTCTAACTTTGGGAATCGTAACACTACGGAAGGGTATTCTATTACCCGACCTCCCTTGTTCGATAACCTACCTTTTGATTTTTGGAAAACTCGCATGTCAACTTTTTTACAATCTACTGATTATCGCATGTGGATGCTTATTCAAGAAGGTTATTCTCCACCTTCTCGTGAAATTAATGGTTTTAAAACTGAAGTTGCTTTTACTGAATGGACTTTTGATGAACGAGATTTAGCTCAATTAAATGCGAAATGTTTGAACTGTTTTTTTTGTGCTTTGAAATCTGATGATTACATGCGTGTTTCAACTTGCAAAACTGGTAAAGAAAATTGGGATAAATTGTGCATCACTTATGAAGGTACTAATGAAGTTAAACAATCCCGTTTAAACATTCTCTTGCATGACTATGAACTTTTTCGTATGAAACCTCATGAATCGATTTCTGACATGTACACTAGGTTTACTCAGATTGCTATTTCATTGCATGCACTAGGAAAAGAACTTTTGAACTATGAAAAAGTTAACAAGATCTTGAGATGCTTGCCTTCGTCTTATGATGCAAAAATTACTGCCATCACTGAATCTAAAGATTTGAACACCTATTCTATCGATAACTTGCTTGGCTCACTCACTGCTTACGAGCAAGGGGTGAATCAAAGAAATCTTGATGCAGGTGAGAAGAAAAAGGAGAAAACAATTGCATTGAAGGCGCACAAATTGGATTCTGAATCTTCTGGGTCTGAAAGCGATGAAATTGCCTTCATCACAAGGCAATTCAAAAGCTTTCTAAGGAATAAATAAAAGCATCATCAAAGTTGGAGAAAAGGTAAGGATCACAAACATGTTAAAGGATCTTCTGATGTTGTTTGTTTTGAATGCAGAAAGCCTGGACATGTGAGAACTGATTGCCCTAAGCTTAGAGATCAATCAAGCAAAGAAAAAGGTGATGAGAAAGCTAAGTCTAGGAAGGACAAGAAGAAAAACCAAAGGAGCTTTTGGGCAGAATCTGGTACTGATTCCTCTGAGACTGAACCAGAGGAAGAAACTACAAACTTATGTTTCATAGGAAAAGATCAAAGTGATCAAGAAGAGGTATGTGAACTTTCCTACGATCAACTTCTTGAAGTTTCAGAAAAAATCCATGCATCATATAGGAAATTAAAGAAAACTCATGCTAGCTTGAAATTAGAATTCTTAAATCTACAAAAAGAGCATGAAATTTTGATTAAAGATCATCAAACAATTGATTCAAATCACCTGGCTTTACTTGATGAATTTGATGAGTTAAATAAAAATCATGGTGAGTTAGTTGAAGAGCATGATGCATTAAAAATATCACACACATCTCTTGAATCTGATTTTACGAAGTCAAAGGAGATAGAGAAAAATTTGAGGATTGAAAATGAAGTTTTAAAAAGCACAAACTTGAAGTTTCAAAATGATTTAGAAGCATGTAAGAAAACTAGGATGACTTCTACTTTTAATCAATTGCCAAAACCTAGGGAGAGGCATTATAACTCAAATCACTTAAGAAATCCCTTTCCTGGAGTTAGATGTTTTTCTTGTGGCATGCTAGGACACATCTCACACACTTGCATGATTCATCATAGTACACATTGGGTGTGGAGACCTAAGGTGCATGATCCACAGCATACCACACATGCATTGCATTCTTCTCTTCATAAGAAGGAACCCAAACCTGCTTGGGTTCCTAAAACTAACATTTGATAATTTTGCAGGAGGGCTCTCACAAAAGACCTCGTGAGAGTATGTGGTACCTGGACAGTGGATGCTCTCGACATATGACTGGTGATGCTAGCCAGTTTGTTGTACTAGAGTCCAGGACTGGAGGCAAGATTACTCTTGGAGACAACACCACCAGGAAGGTGGTAGGAGCAGGTATAATCGGTAATTCTAAGAATCTTATGATTGAAAATTTTTTGCTTGTAGATGGATTGAAGCACAACTTGCTCAGCATCAGTCAATTCTGTGACAAAGGCTTCATCGTGTAATTCTTCATGGATTCATGCATAGTAAGTTTAAGTAACAACACTATTTTGCAGGGAAAGAGGGTCAACAACGTCTACATGCTTGATTTAAATAACATTGAATGTGCTACTTCTTTTTGCTTAAAAGCTGTAATTGATGATTCTTGGTTGTGGCACAGGAGGCTTTGTCATGCAAGTATGAAAACCCTTAGGAAAGTGAACCAAAAGGACCTAGTTAGAGGTGTCCCCAAACTTAAGTTTATAAAAGACCACCTTTGTGATGCCTGTCAACTAGGAAAGCAAATCCACTCCTCTTTTCACCCTATAAAGGACATTAGCACCTCTAGACCTTTAGAAGTCCTTCACATGGATTTGTTTGGACCCATTAGCAAAGCTAGTTTGGGAGGGAAAGTCTATGGTTTTGTGATTGTTGATGACTACTCGAGGTTCACTTGGACTAGATTTCTTTCACATAAAAATGAGTCTTTTGAGGAGTTTAAAACTTTTTATACTTGAATTCAGAAGAAGCTAGGTTGTGAGATTTTGACCATCCATAGTGATCATGGGGGAGAGTTTGAAAATGAAAGATTTGGAGATTTTTGTCAGGAGAAGGGGATTAGCCATAATTTTTCAGCCCCTATGACCCCTCAGCAGAATGGGGTAGCTGAAAGGAAGAACCGAACCTTGGTGGAAGCCGCTAGAGCTATGCTTGCTGAGTATTCACTTCCAAAATACTTTTGGGCTGAAGCGGTTAACACAGCTTATTATGTGTTGAATAGGGTGAATGTTAGAGTCAAATTAGAAAAGACACCCTATGAGATCCTTAAGGGTAGGACACCCAATCTTTCCCACCTTCATGTCTTTGGTTGTAAGGTTTTCATTCACAACAATGGGAAGTCTCACTTGGGAAAATTTGATCCTAAATCTGATGAAGGAGTATTCTTGGGATATTCTAGTGTTGGGAAGTCTTTTAGGGTGTTTAACAAGAGAACTTTGATGGTGGAAGAGACAACCCATGTAGTTTTTGATGAGTCTGATCCTAAGAAACATGGAGTAGAAGATGATGATGTTGGAGAAATTATAAGTGGAGTAGAAAATTTGGGGAAGGGAAGTGAGCACCTAAGTAATGGAGGAGTAGAAGGAGTCACCCAAGGAATAGAAAATTTTGATGAAAGGGGAGAAACTTCACACACTTTGCCTAGAGATTGGAGATACTCTACTAGTCACCCAAAGGATTTGATCTTAGGAGACCCTTCTAGTGGAGTTAAGACTAGACATGGACTTAGGAAGGAGGTGAACCACTCTGCCTTTATCTCTATGACTGAACCTACCACCATTAACCAAGCCCTTTCTGATGAGTTTTGGATTTTAGCAATGCAAGAAGAGTTGAATCAATTTGTTAGGAATGATTTTTGGGAACTTGTGGAAAGACCTAAGGGACAAAGTGTAGTTGGGACAAAGTGGGTCTTTAAGAACAAAGTGAATGATTCAGGAGTGGTGGTGAGGAATAAAGCAAGATTGGTGGCTAAGGGGTACAATCAAATAGAAGGGATAGACTTTGAGGAGACTTTTGCCCCTATAGCTAAATTGGAAGCCATTAGAGTGCTATTAGCCTTTGCCTGTTATAAAGGATTTAAGCTTTTTCAAATGGATGTCAAGAGTGTCTTTTTAAACGGGGAGATAAAAAAAGATGTGTTTGTAGAACAACCTCCAGGTTTTGAGAGTTCTCAATTTCCAAATCATGTGTTTAAATTTAAAAAGGCTTTGCATGGTTTAAAGCAGGCACCTAGAGCTTGGTATGAGAGGCTTATCACATTCTTACTAGAGAGGGAGTTTGTCAAGGGGAGCGTAGACACCACCCTTTTTCTTAGAAAAGTTGGAGATGATTTACTCATTGTTCAAATTTATGTTAATGATATACTCTTTGGATCTTCTAATAAAAATTTGTGTGATGATTTTTCTAGAACAATGAGTAGAGAGTTTGAGATGAGTTTAATGGGAGAGTTGTCTTACTTTTTGGGGTTTAGCATAAAACAATTGGAAGATGGAACTTTTCTAAATCAAACAAAATACATAAAGGACATTTTGAAGAAATATGAGATGGACAAAGCCAAGCCAATTAACACCCCCATGACTTCTAGTGCTCCGTTGGATAAGGACCCAAGTGGTAAGTCTGTTGATCAGAAGAAGTATAGAGGCATGATTGGATCTTTACTTTACTTGACTGCAAGCCGACCTGACATCATGTTTAGTGTTTGCCTTTGTGCTAGGTTTCAAGCTGACCCTAAGGAATCCCACATGACTGCTGTTAAGAGGATTTTTAGATACCTTTTGGGGACACAAGGATTAGGGATTTGGTACCCTAGACATAGCACTTCTTTTGAGATTATTGGTTTTTCTGACTCTGATTTTTCAGGATGTAAGGTGGATAGAAAGAGCACCTCTGGAACTTGTCAATTCATTGGACAATCTTTGGTCTCTTGGTCTAGTAGGAAGAAAAATTCTGTTGCACTTTCCACTGCTGAAGCTGAATACATTGCTCTTGGAAGTTGTGTGGCCCAAGTTCTTTAGTTGAAACAACAGGTATTGGATCTAGGATTACATGTAAGCACCATCTCAATCTTTTGTGACAACACTAGTGCCATATGCATCTCTAAAAATCCTATCCAACATTCAAGAACTAAACACATTGACATTAGGCATCACTTTATTAGAGATCATGTGACTAAGGGAGACATTGAGTTACACCATGTGACAACTGAAAATCAACTGGCAGACATATTTACTAAACCACTGGCCTTCGACACTTTCAGTTCTTTAAGGACCAGATTGGGTGTGATTGACATAAATGCATGAAACCTTTAGCTAAGTTTTCTTTTACTTTTTTGCTTTCTTTTGCTTTATTTTTTTTATATCATCACTGATATGGTATTATATTACTTGTTCTTGTTTTTAACAATTTGTAGTTAATATGTTTTCATCTACTTAATCACTTAGATAGTATGAATGTTTTGTGATTGTGTCTCTTTCCCTAACTTAGTATTAGTGGCATAGTTTTCTTTTCTAATCAAAAGTCTATCTCAAATTAAAAGATTGTTTATGAAACTAAGATCTTTTCTTAAGCTTGCTTAAGCAAATCTATCTTGTATTTATAATGATTAAAAGTCTTTTTGTCACATCAAGATCCCTCGTTACTCTTGTCTTCGATTATTAATCCTGCTTGTGATAATTCTTCCCTATGTTAGAGAGAGAGCTCCTATTCTTTAATATCTGAGAAGATATATTCACAACTAAGTTTTTTTTTAAAGGGTTATAAAAGGAAATCTAGATTGCAAAAATAAAAAATTTGGCCAATGATGCCAACAAAAGAAGCTCAAAGACGCAAAAAATTAAAAAATCTATAAAAAGATGCGCAAAGCGCCACAACTTTGACAAGAGGCATAAAATGAGCCCACTCAAAAGAAAGCTACTCTCTCTTTTTATATCTTTTAGAACTTAGAAGTTTTGGTTCTCAAAAGGCTTGATCTGGATTATCGTACGATTGTGACAAATCTACCTCATTATTTTATGAAGATATTTTTCTTACGACAAGTGGTAGGTAGATTCTTTTTCTCATATCCAATTAATTATTTGAGTTAGGTCATTGATTTCAAAAGACGATTCTACCATAAGAAAACATTTTGGGCTAAGGGTAAACCATGCACGGATATTCTACTATTCTATGGATTAAATGAGATTGGTAACTCATTAACTCACAAGTTTTTAAATCAATCACATGGAATACTATATCATTGACATGCCTTGATTAAAAAAAAAAAAAAAAGAAAGAAGGAATCTCTTTTGCTTTGATTTCTTGTACCTTCCTTTTTGATATGTCAAAATGGGGAGAAGTTTATGAGGTTCTTTTTTCATCAATCCTGAATTTTTGCTATTAACTATTTTTCGTAGTGTTTTGCCATCATCAAAAAGGGGGAGATTATTGCAAATCTATTTTTTATGGCTTATGTTTTGATGATTGACAAACACTATTTCTCTTGGACTGCCTGTTGCTTCTAACTTTTCAGGAATCGAAGATCGGACGATCAAGAAAGAGCCAAGTTCAGGATTGCGTAGGTTTAGGATTGAGTCAGTCTGTACGTTTGATTTTCACCTTTTGAGTCTACTTGTAATAGTCAAAGAGACTGATGCTATGTAACCCTTCACACACACACTTGAGAGACTTAAAAGTTTTGTTTTTACTCATATCGGCCACGACGATTTTTTGAATCGTTTTGGACGATCAGCTTAAAATAGAAAGTCTAATTAAGGATTCTTAATTAAGGAAGCCAACATTAACAGATCGTCCTGGACGATACGTGTATCGGCCAGGATGATAAGCTCAAAACAGAAAGAAGTAGCCGCCATAGTCAATTATGGTATACTGTATTTTTAAATTATCGGCCAGGTCGATCCTAGAATCAGCCTGGACGATATTCACAAATTATGCCATAATTGTTCAGGAAATTAAGGGAGTAATTAAGGATGATTGATACAATCATATCGTCCTGGACGATCGCAGGATCGGCCAGGACGATCCAGTCAAAAACCTTAAGTTACTTCAGGACGATCAATATCGGCCAGCCCGTATCCAGGGCTATTGTCAGGACGATGTTCCTCTGATTTGAACTGATCGGCCAGGACGATCGTGAGATCGGCCTGGATGATCAAGCCAATTTTCAATCATCCAGCTTTGTATCCAGGGCTATGCTCTGGCCGATCTTCATTGATTTGTACTGATCGGCCAGGCCGATGTCCATATCGGCCTGGACGATATTGTCGGCAACTTGCAATTAATGAGCTCTTTTGAAGCTCTTCTTTTTAAGAGCTCTAGTCCAATGTTTTTCAAGACCTTTGGCTGCTTCCTTGACCTAAGAAGACCTTGAGAAGAGAAAGAGAGAGAGGAGAGAGAGAGGATCTTGTGAGGGGGAGCTTGTGAGGGGATTCACAAGGGTTGCTTCAAGGATCGCTCTCCGTCATCTTCGTCTAGAGTTTCTCGTCCGTGGAAGGGTCAGTAGAGGTAAGGAGTTTTGCTTTTGGTTTTGGTTCTCTGCCAGCTTCAGGAGGAAGCAAAAGGAGGTAGGTTCTCTGCCTTGCCGGGGTAGCAAAAAGGAGGTACTTGTGAGGGCTTCTCTGCCTAGCCATGGGGGCTAAAGGAGAGTCACTTTTTGTAGTGCAATACTTGGAGGGTGCCTCCAAGGAGTGGACGTAGGTCGAGTCGACCGAACCACTATAAATTTCTGTGTTTCTTTTCTTGCTTCCGTACTTTTAAATTCCGCATTTATTTTTGTGGTGTGATTTGGTTTATGAAATTTTCTCTCTTTGTGAAAATAGTTTTTAAAATACCAATTCACCCCCCCCCTCTTGGTTAGGTTGGGACTAAGTTCATAGGCTTAACATCCCTAACGAACTTTCACATGGAATGCGTATATAATACATATGGAATGCATACGTCATGCACACAGTGTAATTGCTCAAGCCAAGAAAAAAACTCCTTCAGAGAATAAGAAATCTTGGTTCAATTCCTAAAACTCAAAGTTTAATGTTTCCTTCTTCTATTATGCATGATCCAAAAAACTTGAAACCCCCCTCAATCTCCATAACTCTAGAAAGCTAAACCCTTGACATATATCCCTAATCTCTAGAATTATAACCTTTATAATATAAGACACTAGATACATTTTGTGCTCACTTAATAAAATTTTTAAAATAATTGCTATAATCCTAAAATATTTATCAAAAGATAAATAATAAGAGGAAATTATTAATATTATTATCTTCTTATTATATAAAATAATTTTGAAAAAATAATTCAATAGGAGTTGCATGTTTAATGCATAAAACATGCATATAGAATGCATACCTCATGCGTATTTTTTATATATTTACTCAAACCAAGAAAAAAACACTTTAGAGGACAAGGAATCTTGGTTCAATTGCTAAAACTCAAAATTCAATGTTTCCTGCTTCTATTATACATGATCCAAAAAACTTGAAAACCCCCTTAATCTCTATAACTTTAGAAAGCTAACCCCTTGACATATATCCCTAACTCTCTAGAACTATAACCTATATAAGCACTACACAATATGTTGTGTATTTAATGTGTAAAACATGTGTATGTAATTCATATGTCATGTGTATTTATTGTGTATTTGCTCAAATCAGGAAAAAAAGGCCGTTAGAGGACAAGGAATATTGGTTAGATTCCTAAAACTTAAATTTCAATGTTTCATGTGTCGATTATACATGATCCAAAAAACATGAAACCCCCCTCAATCTCTGTAACTTTAGAAAGCTAAACCCTTGACATATAGCCCTACTCTCTAGAACTATAACCTATATAACATAAGGTACCACATACATTTTGTGTTCACTCAATAAAATTTTCACAATAATTGTTATGATCCTAAAATAAGTATTAAAAAGATTAATAATAAGAAACAATTATTTATACTTTTATCTTCTTATTATATAAAAAAGTTTTAAAACCACAAGTCATTAAATGTTGCATATTTAGAGCCTAAAACATGCATATGGAATGTGTATGTCATGCATATTTACTACGTATTAAAATGTTCAAGGCAAGGAAAAATGGCCTTTAGAGGACAAGGAATCTTGGTTCGATTCCTAAACCTCAAAATTCAATGTATTATGCTTCTATTATACATGGTCCAAAATACTTGAAACCCCCCTTAATCTCTGTGATTCTAGAAGGGTAAACCTTTGACATATAACCCTACTCTCTAGAACTATAACCTATATAACATAAGGCAATACATATATTTTGTGTTCACTTAATAAAATTTTCACAATAATTGATATGATCCTAGAATATGAATTAAAAAGATTAATAATAAGAGGAAATAATTATTACTTTTATCTACTTATTATATGAACAAATTTTGAAACCACAATTTATTAAATGTTATGTATTTAATGCGAAAACAAGCACATGGAAAGCGTACGTCATGCATATGTACTATATATTTGCTCAAGACAAGAAAAAAGACCTTTAGAAGACAAGGAATTTTGGTTTGATTCCTAAAATTAAAAATTCAATGTTTCATGTTTCTATTATACATGATAAAAAAAACTTGAAACCCCCCTCAATCTCTATAACTCTAGAGAACTAAACCGTTGACATATATCCCTACTATCTAGAACTATAACATATATAATATAAGGCACTACATACATTTTGTGTTCACATAATAAAATTTTCACAACATTTGCTATGATCCTAAAATATGTTTTAAAAAGATTAATAATAAGAGAAAATTATTAATATTTTTACCTTCTTATTATATAAATAAGTTTTGAAACAAAAAGTCATTAGGTGTTACATATTTAATGCATAAAACATGTATATGGAATGCGTATGTCATGCGTATTTACTGCGTATTTGCTTAAGCCAAGAAAAAAAAATCCTTTATAGGATAAGGAATCTTGTTTCCTGCTTCTATTATACATGATCCAAAAAACTTGAAACCCCCCTTAATCTTTATAACTCTAGAAAGCTAAACCCTTGACATATAACCCTACTCTCTAAAACTATAACATGTATAACATAGAGCACTACATACATTTTGTGTTCAATTAATAAAATTTTAACAATAATTTATATGATCCTAAAATATGTATTAAAAAGATTAATAATAAGAGGAAATTATTAATACTTTAATCTTCTAATATAAAAGAGTTTTTAAACCACAATCTTTAAATGTTGCGTATTTAATGCATAACACATGCGTATGAAATGCGTACGCCATCCGTATTTATTATATATTTGCTCAAGCCAAGAAAATTACCCATTTAAAGAATGAGGATTCTAGTTTCAATTCCTAAAACTCAAAATTCAATATTTCCTACTTCTATTATACATGATCCAAAAACTTGAAACCCCCCTCAATCTTTATAACTCTAGGAAGCTAAACCCTTGACATATATCCCTACTCTCTAGAACTATAACCTACATAACATAAGGCACTACATACATTTTGTGTTCACTTAATAAAATTTTCACAATAATTACTATGATCCTAAAATATGTACTAAAAAATATAATAATAAGTGGAAATTATTAATATTTTTATCTTCTTATTATATAAACAAATTTTGAAACCAAAAGTCATTAAATGTTGCATATTTAATACGTAACACATGTGTATAGAATACGTACAAAAATGTGTATTTATTGCATATTTTCTCAAACCAAGAAAAAACCCCTTTAGAGAACAAGGATTCTAGGTTGGATTCCTAAAACTCAAAATTCAATGTTTCTTGCTTCTATTATACATGATCCAAAAAACTTAAAACCCCCTCAATCTTTATAACTATAGAAAGCTAAACCCTTGACATATATCCTTACTCTCTAGAACTATAACCTATATAACATAAGGCACTACATATATTTTGTGTTCACTTAATAATTTGTTTATAAAAATTGTTATGGTACTAAAATATGTATTAAAAAGATTAATAATAAGAGGATATTATTTATTATTTTTTCTTCTTATTATCTAAATAAGTTTTAAAACCAAAAGTCATTAAATATTGTTTATTTAATGAGTAAAACATGCATCTAGAATGCGTACGTCATGTGTTTGTACTGCGTATTTGCTCAAGCCAAGAAAAAAAAGGCTTTTAGAGGATAAGGAATCTTGGTTCGATTCCTAAAACTCAAAATTCAATGTTTCCTACTTCTATTATATATGATCCAAAAAACTTGAAACCCCCTCAATCTCTATAACTCTAAAAAGCTAAATCCTTGATATATAACACTACTCTCTAGAACTATAACCTATATAATATAAGGCACTACATACTTTTTGTGTTCACTTAATAATATTTTCATAATAATTGTTATGATCCTAAAATATGTATTAAAAAGATTCATAATAAGAGGAAATTATTAATACTTTTATCTTCTTATTATATAAATAAGTTTTGAAACCACAAGTCACTAAATGTTGTGTATTTAAAGCATAAAACATATATATTGAATGCGTACATAATGCGTATTTGCAGTGTATTTGCTCAAGCCAAGAAATGGCCTTTGGAGGATGAGGATTCTAGTTTTGATTCCTAAAACTCAAAATTCAATGTTTCCTGCTTCTATTATAAGTGATCCAAAAAACTTGAAGCTTCTAAGAAAATATTGCTTCTAAGAAAATGTTGGAAGTTCATTTTCTTAGAAGCAATATTTTCTTAAAAGCAATATTTTCTTAGAAGATATATTTTCTTAGAAGCAATATTTTTGAACTTCCTTCCAACATTTTCTTAGAAGCAATATTTTCTTAGAAGCTTCTAAGAAAATGAACTTCCTAAAAACTTGAAGCTTCTAAAAATGAAGGATTCTTTTGCAACATTTTCTTTAGAAGCTTCTAAGAAAATGAAGAATTCTTTGCATGTTGAAGCTCCTAGTGTTGCAAAAGATGGATATGGTCCATGGTTGCAAGTTAGTTATGGGAGGAAAAGAAATACAAAATTTTCTTTCAGGAAAATAAACCCTTGGAACAAGGATCAAATGGTGAGTAAAATATCTATATGTTATTCAGATAAACTTAAATAAAGCTTTGTTGATGCTTAGAAGAACTCAACGGTGGAGGAGGCTTTTGTTCAAGCAAAAAAAGCTGATGGAAATAAAGGGACTAAGAAGGAACCAAGTCAGAAAACATTGGAAAATTTGGCTATGTGATCACTGAAGCTAACAGTATGTCCTTCAAATCATCTAATATTATCTTTGAAAATAAATTCAATATCTTAGGTGGATTGGAAGAGGGAGGAAAGATTGTTTTCTCTGAGGAGGTTAATGCTAATAGGGTTGAAGAAATGAATGGGTTAAACAAAGCTACAGATGTTAATTTCAAGACTAATATGGAGGAAATGAAAGAGGGAATTGATATGAAGGAAGGTGGTTCCTCTAATGTTAAAAGGAAAGGATCTAAACAATTAAAAGGGTTGAGACCTACTAATTTGGTTCCTATGAGTAGGAGAGCTGAAGTTGATAGTAAAGATAAGTTGAGAACCTTATCCCCTCTTATTCATTGACTTCTTCCATAGCTTTTTGGAATTGTAGAGGAGCTAGGAAGAAGAAAGCTTCTTTTTACTTGAAATGATTTTAATTGTATTCTTTCAAGGGAAGATAAGAGGGGAGGGAAAATATTCAAATTTATAAGCAGAAGGATCTTTATAGTAACAATGTTGTTTATAAAATGAGAAGGTTGTGGGAAAGGATGGAATACTATTCCTCTAAGGATTTTCCTATGGTGATAGGAGGAGATTTTAATTGTATTCTTTCAAGGGAATATAAGAGGGGAGGGAAAAGATTCAAATTTTCCCTAGGAACAAAAGAAATGAAAACTTTTCTTGCTTGCAATGGTTTTCATAAAGTTGGGTATGTGAGACCATGGTTCACTTGGTGTAACAACAAAATAGGTGTGGATCGAATTCTTGAAAGACTTTATAGATGCTTCTTAAACTTGACTGCATTAAATTCATCAAATCATTTTGTAGTGAGGCACATGGCTCATGTGGCTTCAGACCATTGTCAGGTTCTCTTAAATCTCATGGTTCAGTAATCAACTAAGAGAAGGTTTTAAGGTTTGAAGATATTTGGGCCTCTAACAAGGCATTGGCTGTAGTGGTTAGAGGTGTTTGGTTGAGGAAATGTGAAGGCAGCTTAGCCCAAATCCTGAATTTTAAAATGAAGAAATCATTAAAGGATTTATTTTATTGGAGTAAAGCAAAACTGAAAAGTTTATTTTGGCTGAAAAGTGATCTGTTGAAGTAAATAGGGGATCTTCAAATGAAAGAAGCAAATGAAGGAGATATTTCGAAAAAGGAATGCTGGTTACTAAAAGTGAAGGTGGGTGAACTCAAATCCACACTTGCTCGGTTGGATACATGGTGGAGTAAAAGGGCTAAGGTGAAATGGATGTTGTGGGAGATCATAATTCAAAGTTCTTTCAAGCATTTGCCTCGGTAAGAAGAAATTCAAACTACATTGAAAAAATTAAAAATGAAAATGGTGAAATTATGGAGGATCAACATCAAATAGAGGATGTCATGGTTTGTTACCCTAAAGAGAAATGTAAAATTATATAATGAAAGCTTGAAGATTAGCCTAGACCATGGAATTGTCTAGATGATGGTGATAGATGTTAAGATAGTTGTTATTTACATGTTTTATATTCTTGCAACTTATATAGTTTTGATGATTTCAAATATTATTGTTTTATGTGTAGTTATTTCCTAACACTTTTTGGAAGAGTTGTTTTTTCTCTTGTGTGCACTAATATTTCAAGAAAATCAAACTCCATACTACGAAGACTTCAAATCAAATTCAGTATGAGATACTTTGTGTATTTAAAGCTTGTATTTTTCTTTGAATTAAGTTTGAGAGGGAGTGAATAAACACACATACTTAAGGAGATCTTGAAAAAACTGTAGTGATCATACGGGACGAACATAGTTTGTACGGGACGATCAGGTCAGTTATCTCCTTGTAAGAGCAATGGAACGAATAGGAATTGAAGAAAATTTTTCTAAGTCCTGATCATCCAAGATGAAGTATATTCGTCCCAGGACAAAATGTTCTCTGGAAAATTTTTTTCAGACGAAATTTTTATTCGTTCGGGGTCGAGTTGCTCTATGGAGTATTTTCATCCAGGATGAAGTGTATTCATCCCAGGACAAAATGTTCTCTGAAAAATTTTCATTCAGATGAAATTTATATTCGTTCCAGGATGAGTAGCTCTCTGGAGTATTTTCGTCCAAGACAAAGTGTATTCGTCCTGGGATGAATCTCCTTTAGAGAATGTTCGTTCTGACCAAATTTATAATTGTGTCAGGACGAGTTGCTCTCTAGAAAAATTTTGTCCAGATGAACCCATATTCATCCAAGGATGAAGTGAACCGACTCTAAAATTTTAGTGACGTTCTACAATTTTTGGGAACCGCCCTATAGAATAACCGTTCGTACAGAACGAACCTAGTTCGTATGGGATGATGTGTGTGTACGAAGTCATTTTGTACCCATATACATTAGGTTCATTTCCAATGCATTTAAGTAAAATCGTTCAGAACGATCCACGATCTTACGGGACGATCTAATGCGTATTGACTTGAAAATTTGTAGTTTTTGGACAGTTTTTTGTGTCTTTCCTATAAATAGTCCAATCTAAACTACCACTTAATCTTTTTGCCTACTGATCTTCATGCCTATTGAAAGAAGAGTCAAGGAGAGAGTGCGAGAGAGTGTTTGAAGGAGGATTCTTACTACTGGAGCGTGAAGGCTTCACTTGTTGTTTAAAGGTAAGAGTCTTTATTTTTTATTTGTGATTAATTCACTCTTTTCTTTCTTCCTTCTAGATTTCTTGTGAGAAGATCTGTCAAGGAGATCCGATACTTGGAGAGTGTGAACAACCAAAGGGTTCTCTACCCACACTTGGAGAATGTGAACAGCCGAAGGGTTCTCTGCCTACACTAGGAGAGTGTGAAAGGATGAAGGGTTCTCTGCCCACACATGGAGAGTGTGAACAGCCGAAGGGTTCTTTGACCACACTTGGATAGTGTGAACAGATGAAGGGTTCTCTTCCTACACCGGGAGAGTGTTAAAAGATGGACGGTTCTCTGCCAACATTGGAAAGAGTGTAAAAAATTACGGTTCTCTACCGTACCGGGTAATGGTGGAAGAGAGTTTTTATAAAGGCTTTTCCGCCTTGCTGTGGGTGCAAAAGGAGAGTCACTAGTGGTATTAGTGCAATACTCAGAGGGTGCCTCCGGGGAGTGGATGTAGGTCTGGTTTTGACCGAACCATTATAAATCTCGTGTCTTTATTTTTTTACTACTTTTTATTTTTATGTTTTTACTTTTAAAACTATGGTTGAAAAATGTTTTTTAGAAAAATTCACTAAAGTTTTATTTTCATTTCCTAATTTAAAAGAAGGTTAAAAATTTTTTAATTACCAATTCAACCCCCCCCCCCCCCCTCTTGGTTAGCCGTGGAACATAAGCTTAGGTTTAACAACCTAATTCATAGTGAACAAGTTTCAATAAGTGGTATGAGAGCTTAGTTTCAAAATCATAAGTTTAGACAACGTTTTAATTAATGTAGATGGCTACATTTGGAAAACAAAATACACCTGAGGGTTACTCTATAACTATACCTCCACTGTTCAATAATATACTTTTTGATTTTTTAAAAACACGCATGTCTATATTTTTACAGTCACTTGATTATCATATGTGGATCTTAGTTCAAGAAGGGTATACAAAACCAACTAGACTAGTTGATGGACTTAGAGTTGAAACACCTTTTGCAGACTGGACAGTAGAAGAACGTGACTTAGCATAACTAAATGCTAAATACTTGAATAGTTTCTTTTATGTTTTAAAAGCAGAAGACTACATGCGGGTTTCCACTTGCAAAAGTGGGAATGACATATGGGATAGACTTTGTATAACTTATGAGGGGACTAATGAGGTTAAGCAATCTAAACATAATGTCTTGTTGTATGATTATGAATTGTTTCACATGAAATCAAATGAATCCATTTTTGATATGTACACAAGATTCACACAAATAGTTACCTCTTTGCATGCACTGGGTAGGGAACTAATGAATGCTGAAATTGTAAATAAGATTCTTTGTTGTTTGCCTACTGCTTATGATGCTAAAATTACTGCAATTACAGAGTCTAAAGATCTAAATATTTATTTTATTGACAATCTTCTTGGTTTGCTAATTGCTTACGAGCAAGGAGTTAGCGAAAGAAAGATTGATGCAGGTGAACCACGAAGGGAGAAGAACATAACACTAAAAGTGAAAGAGTCTGAGAGTGAACACTCACAACCTAAGGATGAAGACGACATCGCATTGATGACTAAATAATTTAGAAGCTTTATGAAGAGGAAGCAGAAGAGATGCCAACATTGGAATAGAGGTAAATTTAATAGAAATGCCAAAGTTTCAAATGATGTGATTTGCTATAAGTGCAGGAAACCTGGTCATATCAAGACTGAATGCCCAAAACTCAAAGCCACTCCTAGCAAGGAGAAGGTAGAGGAGAAACCAATTATACAGAAGGGCAAGAAAAAGTTTCAAAGAGCTTTTTGGGCGGACTCAGCTTCAGATTCATCAGAGACTAAAAAGGAAGAGGAAGTCACTAATCTATGCTTAATGGCCGATAGTCTTGATCAGTCATATCAAGAAGAGGTATGTGACTTAACCTATGATGAACTTTTTGAAGTTTCTGAACACATACATGATACATATAAGAAAATGAAGAAAATGCATGCTAGTCTAAGTTAGAGTTTGAACAATTACAAAAGAAACATGAAATCCTTAGGAAAGATCATGTTTTAATTGATGACAACCACATGAAATTACTTGATGAGTTTGATGACTTGAATAAAAAACATGAAAATTTAAAATCATCCCATGCTGAACATAAAAAAGATTTTAAAAATTTTAAGGATGAATCGGAGAGCAGGATTTATAGATCAAATTATACAAATTGAATTTTGGAAGATATGAATTAATTTTATAAATTAACGATAAAAGCTCTCAAGGATAATAGGATACCCCCTAAACTTGAAGATTTTACTAATCATATTATGTATCCTAAATTTATGCAATCCCTAAATAAACAGATGAATGGTAGAAGACTTAGGAATCATTTTCCAAAAGTCAAATGTAATAATTGTGGATTGTTTGGACATATAGCCCACACCTGTACTTTGAAGATGAAAACTTATTTGGTGTGGAGACCTAAGATGCATAAACCTAGACATATCATACATACATTCAAGGTCTAACGTTTGATAATTTTGCAAGGTCGCTCTCACACAAGACCTCATGAGAGCATATGGTATCTGGATAGAGGATGTTCAAAGCATATGACAAGAGATACTACACAATTCATATTGCTGGAAGCCAGGAGTGGAGGCAAGGTTACACTTGTAGATAACACCATAAGGAAGGTGGTTGAATCAGGTATGATTGGAAATCTTAATAAATTTTACATTGAGAATGTGTTATTAGTAGAAGGCTTAAAGCATAACCTATTAAGTATAAGCCAGCTATGTGATAAAGGATATTATGTGAAATTTTTTCCTACTAACTACCTATTAAGCCTAAATGGTAAATATATTTTGAATGGTAAAAGGGTAAATAATGTTTATGTGCTAGACTAAAATTATATTCAATATTCTACTGCTTTTTATTTGAAAATTGTATCTAATGAGTCATGGCTTTGGCATTATTGGTGAAATTTTGAAAACAGGTTTTAAAAATATTAGTTTTCTTTGGGAATTTTGAAATTGAGATTTAATTCTAATTCTAGATGTCGAATCAACTCGCTCGGAAAAGTATATCACCCCGAAAGGCGAGAATAAAATTACACAACGGTGTTCAGGCTTAGAATTATGTAATTCGTCTTGAATATCACGGCTAGATTCTAAAGAGAACTCGACACGGCCCCGAGGGGACGAGGTAGGGTTCAACTAAATAATCTAGTTATGATACTGAAGGAGTGTGATTGCTAAATTCATATCCAAAGCCTTATCAAAGAAGGATGTATCTCCCCAAAGGGAGGTATCACCTTTCAATTATAATTCTTCTAATATGATAACGGCAATCATTTTTTGACTTTTCCCAAAGAAATCTAAGAGGGTTTTTTTAAAAAGATTAATTTTGAAATCAGGTGTGTGGGGTTCCAAATCTCCTACTAGCGTAAGCCCTCGTAGTTAATTACATCGTAGGGAGACAGAGTCCCCTATGAAAACTCTCGATTAAAATAAGAACGATATTTTGTTAGATTTTCTAGGAGTGATATCAAAAAGAGAAGTGAATTTTAGAAACTCAAAAGGGAATGGATCAAAATTGAATAGTTATTAATGGAGTTAAAGGAGGAGAGGTAGGGGACACTTTGAGATTCCAGAACCATCCGGAAGTGTCCCAACTTAATCTAAGTGTTGGGCTTTATGTTTTGGATTGAAATGATATTTAATTAGAGTTGAGCACTTTATTAGAAATTTGGGATTAGATTTCCGAAGTTTGGGGTCTTATAATCAAAGATCTGCCCCGGATCCTAAATCTATTTTGGACACTGGACCACGGTCGTCCGATCCTAACTAATGCAGTGCAAAACTTGGACTTACCCCGGCCTGGATTGGGGAGCCAGCTAATCACCTAATCTATTTAAAATATATGAATATGGTCTTTTATGAAGGAGTGATAGGGACGTTGTAATTAAGGTTTTGGAGAGTTAGGGCCGACATCTAAAAATTTTCCTAGTTGGCCCCTTTAACTTATGTTGGGTGCTAAAATGCTAAACTGATGCAATTAAAATTTTTTTTACTCTTTTAGTTTGTATCTAATGCAATGCATGCCGGTCGACAATTCCCAAATCAAGTATGCTTGAAACTTTAAAAACAGACTTAGAAAATAATTTTTTTTAAAAGACTGGGCTTCCCCAGGTCCGGCACCTCGTCCTCATAGGTCAGACTATCCGGACTCTACCCGCAGGCGGGGAATGGTCTAAAAAAAGGAAAGAAGAAGTGCAGAAATATGCATGCGACCCCGGGGTCGATCCCTGATTAATTTCCTAGATTCGTTATCTTTCTATGTTATTTAGACTCACTAAAATTTTAGACTTTTTTAAATTTAGAGTATTAAACTTTCACACCCTTATGAGTCTCACGTATCCAAGCAAAAACAAAAGCGGCACACAATCGCCAAAAAACTAAGAAGAGCAGGCAATCCTAGAGGCAATCAACACATCACATTAAATATAAACTAATTAATAAATGTCCATAGGCAAAGTTGTCTTGCTTATTACAAACCAGAGTTTTGCAGAAAGTAAAGTGGTCGGGCACCACTGACAACAACCCGGATTCTAAGCCTAGTAATGATGCAAGTTATTTTGAGTGGGATACCCTCAATCTTCAAGTCTTCACTTTTGCTCTTCTTTGGACTCCTTTTCTTCAAACTCCTTGGGTTCTTCGTAGCAAACTACCCAAATGGATAAGAGGGCACTTCCCTTTAAAGGGGAAGGCCACTCTTTCCTCTTTGGGTATAAAAGAAGTGTGATCCAAATTTGGATTTCCAAATGGAAAAGGAATAGCCCCCAAAAGGGTGCCCTTTCCTCTTTGGAATCCAAGCTTTGGATCTATGTATCTCAACTCAAACTTAACTTTCACAATAATTAATAATTATACGAATTACATATATATCAAATCAAAAATCTAGACTCACCTGCAGGGTTATCCTAAGCAGTTAATAAAAAAAAGTAATTATTCTCAAGCAGTTGTATATATATGCATAAAAGGTAAGTAAAACACACTGGCCACGCTATTTTATTTGGGGGCTTTAGCAGCTGAAGCACCTGTGCAAGCATTTATAACAATTAACATTTATTATTAACTTAGCCCCCTTTTATTGCCCTGCATGAGCGTGGCCACCTGCATAAAATTATGTGAACATCCAGATCATACCTAACCTAAGGGTAATCTAGTCGCCAAACACATCAGTCCATCCACAGAGTGCAGAAAAGTAAATAGACACAGCAAAGCATTTTCATCCACAACATGCAGTGAAAACCACGTAAAATCTGGCACACAACAGTAAAGTAAACACCGGCCTAACCTAGATCTAGAGTTGGTTGTCCTAGCACATCATCTAAAGTGTGTGTAAAAAGGGTTGTGTGGTTGGGGTAGGTCATGAAGTAGGTAGTTTGTTAAAGTTGACTAAAGTTTTAGATTTGTTAAGGCTTAAAAGGGAGGTTTGAGTTAAACTTTAAATATTAATAAATTAGAATTTTAATTAAATGTATTTTAAGAGTTAATTGATTACTACCTTTGTTTCACACCGAGGCTGTGAAGTTTATTTCACCTTCCTTGGGGCTAAACTAATAGCCTCGTAGGCTTGGGTTACCTAGTAGCAATCGGGGTTAATGAAGTTATTTTAAATTGGTTGGAATTAAAGGAGTGAATCAATATTAGGGGAATTGATTACTGATTTTAATGGGTTGGTTGAGAATTTTAATATCCTATTAAAAGAATTTTAAGGGTTAGAGGAGTTAACAGGTTTTAAAGAGTTATCCGGATACACTAACTAAGGGGTCAAAATTCGGCTTTCAAAACTAGAGTTAATCTTAAGGGTTTTAGATTTTTAATAAATACTAGACCTAATTATGAGTTATTAGACAGGTGGCACACTCAAGTTGGAGTTTTCTATGAAAAGTTATAATTTTTAGAAGTTCTGGCCCGTTCTGACCTAAGGTCACCTAAGATGCTGATTCCTTGATTTTAGCTAAGTTATGAAGATTTGATGTTTCTAGGAAGTGATGAATTCTAATTGAAGTCACTATCCACTAAGTTGATTAATCAAATTTTTTTTTATAATTAAGAGTGAATTTTAGGAATTTTACACACTCGTAGGGATTATCAAATTACTATGACTAAGGGGTCTGCTTAAGGATTTGAACCCAAATGAGCCCTAAACTCCTTGGGATCAATTCCAAAGGTCATAAATGACCTAAGGACAGATCAAAAAGTGTTTAAGACCCTTTTGGGATTTTTAAAATTTTTAGAATTAATTAAAATTGGTTAACCCTTGATTTTATCTAAGGACTAAATTAAAATCAATCTAGAGATCAATTTAAGAGGGTTTCAATTCTTATTGATTAGGGGATTAATTAGGGACAATTATGAACATCTTAATGGATTTTATAAACTAAGAATAGTTCATTATCAATTGATTAGGGTTAAGGCCATTTCTAAGAAGGATTTTTTAGGCTCCTACTTGGGGAACCAAATGAACTCCAAATTTGATGATATTTGGACCATAGGATCACCTGACCCTAAGGACGAATCCCTCCAAATTTGAGCTCAATTTGAATACACTAAGGTGGTTAACTAAACCACCCAAGGTGAGCTCTAAGTCACCTTCAAATCACTATAGGGGTCTATCCTAAGCTTGAATTGGGGCAAAATCAGTGGCTCTACACTTATGATCCTACACATCATCATCACACCAAAAATCACACCCTAAGTCCCATTGGATAGGTCTATATCCCTTCTTGAATTTAAGGGTCAAACCATGACCCTTAAACTTAAAAATTAGGGAAAATGCCCTTGAACAACTTAAATTGGAGAGATAAAATTTGGACATGTCAGAAACATGTCCAATTTCAATCTCCCAAAATTCCAGACCTGGTGGACATGTATTTAAAAAGTTATTAAAGAAATTCATAAAATGCTTAAATTAAAATTAAACCTAAGATTGATCTAACCATGGTCTAGAACCATAGGGTTTTTGTAGTGCTCCCTGAGACCTTTCCAATGAGCCTAAAAATACCTTATTTGGACAAGTGTTCAGGGAGTTATAAATTTTTGAAGATCCCTTGAATTTTTGGATTTATTAATCCGGCAATTACACAGTCAGCAGCCATTACCACGCATCGCGCGTTGATTCGCCAGGCAATGATTGGCGCTAACGGTTAACGGCCGGGTTAACGACAACTGTTGGATGGCAGATCGAATGACTGAGATTAACAGCGCTTCGATACCGCGGGATTTAATCCGAGCCGTTGATCAAGATCAACGGCTGGGATGTTGTCTTCAACCTCTCGCTCGTATCCGAGACCGTAGGGCTTCTCCGGCTTGATCTGGGCGATCCCGCCGGCGAACTCCTTTGAAATTTTGCAGGGAGGATCAGGATGGTGGGAACCTTCAATCCAATGGTGGAAATTCGTTGGGGTGAAGGTTTCCTTCACACTTGACCAAACTACCTAGCTAGGGAGCTTGGGATGGAGAGATTATTGCAGAGAAGGCCTCAACGAATGAGCTTCTCTATCAGGAAGCTTCAGGGAACGGTGGAGGACAGTTATCCTTCAGGCGTCGGGATCGGAGGATGGCCGGAGGTGCGACTTCGAGCGGGACGCCAAGAGCTTTCACGGGCGTTTGCTCGAACGGAAGGAGGGATCGATCTCTGCGCTCGAAGGAAGCTTCTGGGAGTTCAATGGAGGTCTAGAAATTGAATCAGAGCGAATGCCAATGCCTTGTGAGGTCTGGCGAGCTTAGGGGTATTTGGCCACCCTTCGGGAGCTTGGACGGCCGGGATTGAACTGGGGAAGGCTCGGATCGCTGCCAGGTGGACAATGGCGACGTCCAGGGGGGATCGTGGAGATCAAACTGGTGGGTAGTAGCCTTGAGCCAGGAATTGTCTGGGGGGACCACCGGAACTCAAATTCCATTGGCTCTAACTGCCGCCGGCCATGGTCTGGGTTGGGTTGACCAGGGGAGACCAATGGGGACATGCTGGAGCCAAGGGAGAAGTCAATTTGGCCTGGGGAGGCCTGGATCGAACTGGTGGTTGGGTTGGACCCATACCTGCTCAGTTCGAGTCAAATCGAGCTTGATCCAAGTCAGGTCAGACCCTGGGTTTGGTATGGGAGGTAGGTCTGGGTCCGGTGCACTCAATGCAGGTGGCAATTGGGTCCAATTTGATCTGGGTTAAAAGGTAGCTCAGGTTGATCCAAACCTGCTCGATTCGGGTCGATTTGGGCTCAACCCAGGTCAGGCCAGACCCAGGGCTTGAGGTGTGAAGTGGGTCTGGGCCTGGTGCACCCAATGCAAGTGGCAATTGGGTCCAATTTGATTTGAGCTGGAAGATGGCTCGGGTCCAAGTGTTTTTGGCTACTTTGGGTTAGCATAACTCTTGTCCCAAGCTAGCCCAAGGCATGGGCTGGCTGGAGGGGGTGTATTGGACTTAGGGCCACCTATGGGAGATGTTGGTCAGGTTCAATTAGGCTTAGGTTGAGAGTTGACTCAATCCCAAGTGCTTTTGGGCACTTTGGGTTAACCTAACTCTTGACCCAAGTGAGCCCAAGGGTTGGGCTGATCAAGGAAGGTGTATTGGGTGAAAGAGAACTCAATAATACCTTGATTTTGATTCAATTTGATTAAGATCAAAAGATGGCCCAAGGGAGGCCTCTCTTTGATCACTTGGGTCAAGCCATATGACTAACCCAAGTGATCCCAAGGCTTGGGTCACCAAGAGGGGTCTCTTGGATACCTAAGGGGTCATCCCATGCATTCAAAGGACTTGGAATGGACTTGATTCAAAAGTTTGAAAGAGGAGGGGTGTATGGGTCCATGGGTCAAACTTGGTTGACTTGGTCAACCAGGTTGACCCAAGGTTTGGGTTAGAGTTCAACAAGTTGAGTTTAGCATTTGAAATTCATTGAAAGTGGTTTCAAAGAGTTTGAAATTGATTTGGGTTGAAATGACCATTTGAAATCCCATAAGGGTATTTTTGTCAATTTTGACCCATTAGTCTACTAGGGTCAAAAATGGATCTGAAAAAATGTAGTTTACTACTTAGTGGGTTAAGATCAAGAGTCTGGAAGTGATTGGGGGCTTTGATAAGGGCTCCAAGATCAAAATCTTCAAGGGGTTAGGTTTAGTGGCATGGGCTGTAAATATTTAAAGGTTTTACAGCCTTTGGATTTTAATTCAGATTCTGGGGTTAGAGACCTCAAAATGGGCTCAAAATTGGAAGGCAACCTCTAGAGACATGTCTTATCACTTTGTAAGTGATAGACCCTGAATAAGAGGCCATTTGATTGGGTTTTGAAATGTTTGAAAAGTCTTTGAAAAAGGTCTTTAGGACACGGCCTTAAGACTTTGAATTTGAGTTTGGATTTCTGGATTTGGATTAGATTTTGAGATTGGATGATCAATATTGGAGAATCCAAATCATTCACAATCATGTGATGATTGTTAATGAATGGATATGGTCAAAGATAGATCAAAGGTAGGATCAAAGTCTAGGTTGAAATTTGGATTCTCAAGTGGATTGGATCAAAGTTTGAATATGTTTGAATTAATTGGGGTTTGAGTTGAATGAAGTTTGAGATTTAGATTGATCAAAGGTAGGAATTAAATTGAAGTTGGAGTTGATCAATGGTAGGAATTGACTTGAGGTCGAAGTTGATCAAGGGTGGGAAATGATTTGAGTCTAGATTGGTTCCAAAATCTAGAGGGGTTTTAGGATCTAGGATCTAAGGAAACCCTAGGCTCTAGAGTAGGCCCTAAGGTCTGGCTCTAGGAAAGGATCTTAAGGTCTAGAGTGGATCCTAGGATCTAGAATTAATCTAGAGTTTGTAAGGGCCTTAGTGACCTCATACAAAAATGAGGTTAACAAATGGACCCCCAATGTGTGTGGTAGAAGGAACTTCTGCTGCACACATTGGCGATGACTGAATAGAAGTAGAATCTTAAGGATGGAAGGAAGGTGATCTCCCAACCTCGAGCCTATAGGATGCTAATGGAAGGCTTATACCTATTAGACAAGGGAAACTGGTGAAACCAAGGTAGGGAATACCTAACCCTGGGTCTAAGGAAGGGCGTCACCCAACCTTAGGTCTACAGGATGCTGATAGAAGACTTACTTCTAGTAGACAAGGAAACTGGAGAAACCAAGGTAGGGAATACCTGACCTTGGGTCTAAGGAAGGGCATCACCCAACCTTAGGCCTATAGGATACTGATAGAAGACTTACTCCTAATAGACAAATTAACTGGCAAACTAGGATGGTGCCACGAAGGGCATACTCCACCACTAGCGAATGGTCATGTGGGGAGGAAACTTGCTCCACACAGAGGACCAAAACTGGCAAACTAGGATGGTTCCACGAAGGGCGTACTCCACCACTAGCGAATGGTCATGTGGGGAGGAAACTTGCTCCACACAGAGGACCGAAACTGGCAAACTAGGATGATGCCACGAAGGGCGTACTCCACCACTAGCGAAAGGTCATGTGGGGAGGAAACTTGCTCCACACAGAGGACCGAAACTGGCAAACTAGGATGGTGCCACAAAGGGCATACTCCACCACTAGCGAATGGTCATGTGGGGAGAATACTTGCTCCACACAGAGGACCGAAACTGGCAAACTAGGATGGTGCCACGAAGGGCGTACTCCACCACTAGCGAATGGTCATGTGGGGAGGAAACTTGCTCCACACAGAGGACCGAAATTGGAAAACTAGGATGGTGCCACGAAGGGCGTACTCCACCACTAGCGAATGGTCATGTGGGGAGGAAACATGCTCCACATAGAGGACCGAAACTGGCAAACTAGGATGGTGTCACGAAGGGCGTACTCCACCACTAGCGATGAATGGTCATGTGGGGAGGAAACTTGCTCCACACAGAGGACCGAAACTGGCAAACTAGGATGGTGCCACGAAGGGCGTACTCCACCACTAGCGAATGGGAATCAGGATGGTGCCACGAAGGGCGTACTCCACCACTAATCCCTGGGTCAAATGCCAGGGTGGTGCCACGGAGGACGTACTCCACCACTAGCGAGGTGCGATCCTAAGGGAGGGAATGATCCGACCCTAAGGAGAAGGCGAAAGAGCATTAACAGGTGAAAGAACTTAAAAAGGAAAGAATCAAGTGGCACATCAAGAAAGGGAAATTTTATTAATTGGTAAGATGAGCTACATCAAGCATAGTATTTCTTAAGGAAACACCCATTGACAGGTATCATTGGGTGGTTTCATTTACAATCTACTAACTGATACGAGCCTCCTTCGTAGATAGTCTCTATAACGAATGGTCCTTCCCAAGTAGGTTCAAATTTGCCTCCCAACTTTCGATGGGCTAAGATAGGCCTCCGAAGGACCAACACCAAGTGTCCTTCTTGGAAGGTCCTAGGTCGCCCTAGCTTATCATGGGCTTGTACCATACGGGACTTATATAACTCTAAACTTTGTTGAACTTGGTGACGTCACTCTTCAAGGCCTTTGTTCTTCCAATCGCAGTTTTGCATTTTGTTCATTTGTGATTTGATTCTGAACTGCAATCCTGAGCGAAGGGATTTGTACTTCCAAGGGTAGAAAGGCCTCAGATCCATACACTAGTGCAAACGGGGTGGATTGGGTCGGGGTTCTATAAGTGGTACGGTAAGCCCACAAAGCTTCCACCAACCGCTCATCCCACTGTCGTTTGTTATCATCAAGGGTCTTTTTAACAATTTGCACCAAGGTTTTATTGAAGGCTTCGGCCAATCCATTTGTCCGAGGGTAACAGATAATCGAGTATCTCCAATCAATATTATGGCGTCTTACAAAACTGTTGATTTTTGTAGACTTGAATGCGGACCCATTATCGGATATGATTCTGCGGGGTACGCCGAATCGATATACGATATGGTCACGAAAGAATTTTAAAACATGGTGTGATGTTACGTTGCGTAGGGGAATTGCTTCCGCCCACTTCGAAAAGTAATCAGTCGCTGCTAATATGAAACGATGACCTCTCACGGAGAAAGGGTCAATCGGCCCAATGATATCTGTGCCCCAACTCTCAAAGGGCCACGAGGCTATCGTAGGGTGTAACACATTAGGCGGCTGATGTAAAACCACGCCATGGACCTGACATTGATGACAGTGCTTTGCAGTATTCATGCAATCGTCAATCATTGTAGGCCAGTAGTATCCAAGTCTTTTAATCTTCAATTTCATTTTTGGACCCGATTGATATGCACCGTATAGTCCTGAATGAACCTCATTAACAATCTTCAGGGCTTCTCGCTTGTCCAAACTGCACAGCCACATATGATCGAAGGACCGACGATATAACAAATTGTTAACTAGTGCGTATGATAGGGCACGTTTCTTAATCTGGTTGGAGAGTGACTTATCCTGGGAAAGCTTCCCTTCTTTAAGGTAGTCAATTAAGGCTCGTCTCCAATCGCCTTCTTCGTCGGTTGTCCAAGAGGCAGAAAGGATCTGAAGGGGAGTCTTACTTATGTGTTCCAAATCTATAAGAGAGAGGGCTTTACGACCCTGAATCTCTATAGGGATGGAATCCTCCTCAGGACAGGCAAATTCCTTTGCGAGTTTTGCTAAGGCATCCGCCGCGGAATTGCTTCCATGGGGAACCCTATACAAAGTAGCAGTAGGAATTTGTTCCAACAAGTGAAGTGTGTATTGGTGATATCTTAGGAGATTAGGATTCAAGACTTTATAAGTTTCGGCCACTTGGTTAATCACCAACTGGGAATCTCCAAATATCTTAATCTCTTTAATTTCCATTAAAATTATAAGTTCCAAACTGGTTATTAGAGCTTCGTATTCAGCTTCGTTATTTGCACAGGGCTCCGATAAATGATAAGAAAAATGCATCATTCCTTTCTTCGGCGTTATAAAAATTAGACCGACTCCAGCCTTTCCAGGAATTACAGATTGTTGGGTTGCATTCCTACAAGAGGATGCTGCCCCATCAAAATATAATTCCCAGATGGCCTCGCCAGATTCTCTCAAACTCATGATTTGTTCGTCGGGTAGATCATCATTCAGAGGAGAATCTGCCGGCAGTGGGTGTGCTGTCAGAAAATCAGCGACAGCTTGTCCTTTCACAGCACGAAGGGGAGTAAAAGTAATCTCAAATTGCAGCAATATCATAGACCAACGAGCTAAGTGTCCTGACAACGTAGGTCGGGTCATAAGATATTGCAAAGGATTAACTCTTGAAATTAAACTGATTGAGTGGGAGAGCATGTAGTGCCTTAGTTTCTGAGCTGCAAAAATGAGAGCAAGACAATGCTTCTCAATTGACGGGTATCGAATTTCAGTAGGAAGAAGTCTTCAACTGAGGTAATAGAGAGCATTCTCTTTCCCTTCGTCGTTGACTTGAGCCAACAGGGCGCCTAACGACTCATCTAAGGCTGCTGTGTAGAGAATTAACGATTTTCCCAGAATTGGAGCTACCAAAACTAGCGGATTAGAAAGATATTGTTTAATGTCATCGAAAGCATTTTGGCACTTCTCGTCCCATACGAACTTAGCATCTTTCTTCGCAAGGACAAAAAAGGGTTGACATCTCCCGAAAAGATTAGAAATAAACCTCCTTATATACGCCAATCTACCTTGTAGAGACCTTAATTGGGTAAGGCTCTTAAGAGATGACATATTTAAGATGGCTTCAATTTTAGCAGGGTCAATCTCGATTCCGCGGTGCCTCACTATGAATCCTAAGAACTTCCCTGAGGTGACGCTAAAGGCACACTTCAAGGGATTCATTTTCAAATCGTAGTGGGTGCAACCGTTCAAAAAGAACTCTTAAGTCACACAGGTGAGCCTCTTTAACCTTGCTCTTGACAACTAAATCGTCAATATAGCACTCAACTTGATTGTGAATTAAGTCATCAAAGATACGGGTCATGACCCGTTGGTAGGTTGCTCCGGCATTTTTTAAGCCAAATGGCATCACCTTATAACAAAAGATTCCAATAGGGGTTCTGAACGCCGTATTTCTCTCATCTTCTGGGGCCATCTTGATTTAGTTATAACCCGATGAGCCATCCATGAATGAGAAAATGACATGTAACGAGGCAATGTCCACCATGAGTTCTGGTATTGGTAAAGGGAACTCATCTTTGGGACATGCCTTATTTAAATCCCTATAATCAACACAAATCCGAATTTGACCATTCTTCTTTCGAACCAGCACGATGCTGGCTACCTAAGAGGGGTATTATTCCTCCCGAATAAACCCGGCTTTGGCCAATTTCTTAACTTCAGAAATGACTTGTTGTTCGATTTCTAAGCGCATGCGTCGAGGAGCTTGTTTGACAGGAATGACATCATGTTGAACTCCAAGTTTTTGAACTACTACCTCAGCAGGTAAACCTGCATTTCGTCGTATGTCCAGGCAAAGCAATCCCTAAACTCAGACAAAAGTTGGATCAAATCTTGGGTTTCACCCTCGCTCAATATAGCACTTATGAAGATTGGACGGGGATCGTCATCGGTTCCCAGGTTAATTTCTTTTAAATCATCGACTGTCGATTTGATTCCTTCTTCTAATTTAGGGGGTGCATCCCAAACTTGAAGATCATCAGGATCATCTAAAGTCTCCAAACAGAGCCCATCAAGAGGATAGAAAGGATCTGCAGGGACATTTGGCGATTCAAGATGGTAAGTTATCATTAGGCAATACTCATCATCATCGAATGAACTAACAGTTCCAAAGCCGATACCACTTGTAGGATTATCCTTATTTTTTGTTTTCCAAATATTTTTGTGGTATATAGCCTGACCCTTAGTCCATCGGTATGGTACAGAACCTTTAGAGAAAATATTTTTCACACAAAAAGGGAAGTAGTCGAAAGGTAATTCCATTAATTCATTAAAATCTGCCTCCTCAAGGGTTACATCACTTTCATCCCTTGCGGAGGAGGAGCCAGGGAAGAATTCTGAACTTTCTTTACTTCACCATTCAAGTTGGGGGCCACTTTAACTTCCAACCCTACAATTCTGCCAGCTGATAGTGGGGTCAGAGAAAGGGCCTCAATCCTTCTACTGAGCTTTTCGTACATTGTTAATTCAGGCTCGTCACTTTTTACTTTTACAATTTCTTCCTCAATGTCACTGTCCTCTTCTAAAGTGAGATCAAATTTTAGAGAAGTATTTGCATTTTTATAATTGAGGGAGAAGGCAACACCTTGGTCCTTGGACTCAATATCAGAATCTGATTCCAAATCGATATAAACAGGTGCTGTTCTCCTCTCTGATGAAGCACGACCTCGACCTCGTGCCCTTAAGGCCATCCTCCCACCTCTTTGAGGTAATGTGTTTGGATGCCTAAGGACAACGATGTCGGAGTCGTCTTCACTACCTAATTGTAACATTTCTTGATCAACATATTTTTTTTTCTTTTGATTGGATTTTTGTCCAACAAACTTCTCCTCAATTTTGATCTGTAGCTTAGAGCGAGACGAGGACCCTTTTGGAACAAAATATGTAGCGTCTTCGTAGATCCCAATTTCTTGAATAGAAAATGGTTGCAGATCACCCTTAATCACATGTTCAATGCCATCTCGTTAGTACTTGATGCACTGGTGAAGGGTAGACGGAACCATTATTTATTCAGGAATCTAAGGCCTACCTAAAAGGGCATTAAAGGACGTTGCCAAATCAATTATATGAAATTTAGCTTCAGTTTTCAAATCTCCTATTTGTAAGAGCAAGGTGATTGAACCTAGAGCCCTCTCGCCCTTTTCATCGAACCCGCGAAGCACCAACCTGTCGGTTGAGAGCTTGCTAGTATCAACTCTAAGGTATGCGAAGGTCTTTAAGTTCATTATGTTGACCGATGCACCCGGATCAACAAGAACTCTTGATAACTTAAAGTTTCCACATCTACAGTAATGTAAAGGGGACAATTATGGTCAGCAGTTCTCAAGAGCAAGTCTTCATCTGAAAAAGTAACTCCAGGAACCTCTTTGAAGTAAAATGCCTCACCTTTTGAAGTTTCAGCTAACTGGGTTAAACAAATCTCGGGGTCAAGAAGTGCTTTAATTAAAGACTCCCTCATTTCCTTGGAGAGAAGGAGGGCGTCATAAATGCTTAATTTTGCTGGCAACTTCCTAAGGTGGGCTAAAACGTTGTAATCAACCTTAGGAACGACAGATTCAAAACCCGGAGGAATTAAAGGAAATTCTGGTTGTTGAGGGGAGTTTGGATTTAAATCTTCGAAGGAATTTGCTTGCCTTTCTCCTGAGGGGGAAGCCTAGGGGGTAAGACTTTACCACCATGAAGTTGCACCTGCTCGATATCTTCGGGAGGGCAAACTAGGGCAGTATCTACACACCATAGGTGTTGGATCATCACTTCTCGAAAGCGAGTCAGAATCTGAAAGTTCTATCAAGATAGAATTTCCTTGGAAATTGATTTGAGGGAAATCACTTTCTGATAAAGCTTCACATTCGACCTCTTCTTGAATAGCTGATTGGGAAGGTCAATCTCTTTGATATTAAGACTTTCTTCACCAGAATTTTGATTTAAAACAGGAGAGTCGTCAACTTGCATTTCATTTTCATGGTTAATCATCAAGACAGAAGCAGAAGAATGTTTTTTATTCATCTTCTGACCCTTCGCCTTTGATGGGGCAAAGTAAAAGTCAGATAACAAAAGAGGGGAGAGGGTTTTAACGCCCCCATCCGCCATCCTAATACATCTCTCATCTACACACTTCCTCTCTACAAAATCAACTTCTTTTTCTTTTAAGCATTCGACAGTAGTTCCTGTGACTACTAGAGAGGTAAAGCGGCTCAACATCCTCCTGCGAAGCATCCAGGTCAACCCTCCATGTCGGGACCTAGGCTATCGTAGTCAGTTGTTGAGAAAGAAGAAAAGTCTTGTTAATCGACTTTTTAAGTGCCCGGGACAAAGCAATGTCCCAACCATTTTCAACAAGACAAAAAGAGTTAAGAGGATTACCTGAAATGGTTTTAATTGAAGCCTTTTCTGGATCGACCAAGTATTCCTTAGGTATTATGATGTTACCTTGGGTGTAGTTCCTCTCAAGCCAATCTTTGAACACAACACAGTCCTCAAGAGAGTGACTAAGCATCCTGTGGTATGGGTAATACTTGGGATCGTCTTTCTTGCTCTCATCCTCAGGCCTCCTAGCCTCTGGCAACTAAAAATCTGGTTTCTTTAACAGACTCCTGAAAATCTTCTTAACTGTTTCCCTCTTAAACGGATATGGTTTTGCCAATCTCTCTCTAAAAGGGACATAGTTAGGATCTCTAGTGTACTGGGGAGTAACTTGAAAGGGCTGTCTCTGAACTGGCTGTGGTGGCGGTGGTGGAGGAACACTGGGCTGACTAGTCATTGGCCTTTTTCCCTTGTCAACTGCCGACACTACTGCCTTCTTCTCAAAAGTCTTAACTAATCTAGGACCCTTCTTGTTTTCAGATTGCTCTCGTGTAGGAATGGAATCTTATAAGCCTCTTCCTATAAATTGCTAGCCTTATTTAAAAGTTTTTCAAAAGTTTTAATAGTGAAGCCCTTCAGGAAAAAAGCAATAGGGCTGTGGATATTCTTAAGAAGGATCTCCACCGCATGTTGCTCTAGCAACTAGGGTTCACACTTCATCGAGAGGTTTCGCCACCTCAAGATGTACTCAATCAGAAACTCTCCCGGCTTTTGTTTCTCAACAACAAGATCCCCCACAGTAGTTCGTTGTTGCGCTCTAGAAAATCTTTTAAGGAAAAGGTTTTCTAGCTCGCTAAAAGTTTTAACTAAACCATTGGGTAGATCGGCGTACCATTCAAATGCGATACCGGATAGACTACTTACAAATTGGTGAAATAGTAGAGCATCTGTCCCTCCCGCATTGTAACAACTTGCTCTGAAGTGGGCTAGATGCTGTCTCGGGTTTTCTATTCCAGTGAAAATTTTAAAAGTTGGTGGCACGAAGCCTTTTGGATAAGGAATTGAATCATATTCTTCAGGGTAGGGTCTACCCTTTGGAATAGATGCGGTTCATTGGAAAAGGCTAAGGCCTCCCTTACCTGGTCCTCAATCAGTTGTTTAATGTCTTTCTGGGGCAGAGTTAAAGGAACAGGGGGAACTGTAGGTGTTGCTGGAGATGCCTCTGATAGGCAAGAAGGAATCACTGGTGTCGACTCAGGAGGTTTGGGACCAGATTCTGTCTTTCTAACCCTCTCTGCAATCTCTCGAGCCGTTTGTTGAATCTTAAGTGAATCCTGCTCTGACTTATCAAATCTTTCTTGCATTTCTCTGACTTGTGACATCATAGTTGTCAACTGGTTTTTCAAATCTTTAATATGTTCTTCACCCCTAGCCCTTACGGACTCATCTGAATCGGACTCAGCAACCTGTGGGTCATCGTCTCTAGCTAGCCGGCGCCTACCAGGTTCGGCCTCCTTGTTGGAACCTCTAGTTTCGACCATGGAGACACTACCAATATAGTCGTCTTCCTCTCCAAGGAGGTCATCCAGGTCTGGGTCAAAAGAAGTCATTCCCTCTTTGTTTAGCAGAATGTTTCTTATCTCTTGTACTACCTCCTCGACTGGTCTATCCCAATTGACTTAGGATCGAGGGGTAAGTATCCCTTGTATTCATCCATGTCAAACAACTCTTCAGAATCTAGGAGGGCAATGATTTCTATAAGTTTTGGGTTAGGATCTGATTGTGACTCTGTAGCCAGCTCTTCCTCTATCGCAAGATCTAGGTCAATTCCTTCCTTCCCGACTATCCCAAGATCGGTAGTTGGAGAAGTGACATTCTCTACAGGGAGAGGGACATATACCCATGAGGTGAAGGAGGAGCCTGTAGGGAAATAGCTCCTACATCAGGTAGGGTAAGGTCCTCAGACTCTTGTGTAGGAAGCCTAAGAATGACACATGGATCTAAACTATCAACCACTGGATCATCAACTGGAATCATTACTGAATCAGGAACTGGACTGACTGTAAGAGAACTATCTACTGTAACAACTGGGGTACTGGATTGATCATTCGTCGACTCAATCAAAACTGGGGGAGGTCTAGCTGAGACTCGTTGGAGTTGGAGAATGAACTTAGAGGTTCTTGGAGGTGGTGGTAAATCCTCCAACTTAGTCCTTTTTAGAACAAAATTCTTCTCAGGGGATTTGGGCCTCTTGCCCTTGATGTCCAGATGTTTTAAAGTCTCATTCCCCATTAGTTTAACAACTACTGAGGCCAACCTTACAGCTTTGGCAGGGGGTACTGGGGGTCTACCAACAGAATGGTGGCCTATCTCGGTCCCAGTCAACACAATACCCTCTGTCTTGGAAGAAGGAGGGCGTGGCGCCCAGTGGTATCCATCAACCAGTACTGAAGTAGCGGGTTGTCTGACATACTTCTTGTTTCTCCTAACAGGTTGTGGAATTAAATTCTTTGCCTCAGACTCCTCTTCTTTCAATACTTCTTTTTGGAAGCGATGAGAGATCACTCCCTTTAACTGTTTTCAGGTACTGCTCTTTTGTTTGCCCAGATTGTGCAGCACAGGTATGGATTATATTTCTCAAAGCCCTTGTTTTATGCAGATGCTTTTCTCTTGAGGTCTTTTTAGTCGAGTAGTCGACCGGGAATGGTGAGGAACGAGCTATCCTAGCTATCCTCTCCTCCCCTTGAGCAGAATCTAAGGGGTAGAAGCGGCTCCCTTTCAGAAGGGGAGAGGAAGCATGAATAGGTAGCTCCTCATCAGCCTCAGGCTCTACTTGAGCTAAATACTTAAAGGACACGATCCTCTTTGCCTTGGAAATCTTCTTACTAAGTCTCCTCAAGTAATTCTTCTTTTGGTTCTTAGTGGAGAGTTAAGTCCAGAGCTAGATCCTTCCTCAAAAATAGATTTGACTTCAGTGGGAGGCTCAACAACTGGCTCAGATTGTTTTTGATCATCACTAAACACTGGCAAGGTGGGTGCAGATCCCACAATCAACTCAACTACTGGAGGAACTTCCTTACTGGCATCCAAGCTAATAATCTGGTGTCTATCCATAGAAAGTTCATGGGTGCTGAATCCCATTCCAAAGATGATAGTGCTTCCATGGTCATTAACAGTTGAGGACAACGCTTGGTCAAAAGAGAAGATTAATTGGCCAGCCATTTAAATTTTTTGAAAGTTAAAGAGAGGATTGAAATTAGATTTCCTTTTAAAAGGGATGGAAAATATTTTTTTTATTAAAGCTTAATGCTTGTAGACTAATCTCAACCTTCCAACACATGCTGAGTGGTAAAAAACACACACCCAACATACGTTAGGAAGGTAAAGAGACTAAATGCATGCCAAAATAAAAGTTTTGTCAAAAGGTGAACATATGTTAGCCCATAAGATGACTATACGGGGTAACATATGAAGATTTGAAACTTAAAGAAAATCATTATTATCTTTCTTTCCACATTTTGAAGGGAATTTGGATCTCAAATGACTTAAGATGGGGTTTTTCTACAGAATCCAAAATGCAACAGACAGAGTTTCCCCTTGCCCGAAGGCTTATGGAATTGTAAGAAAAACCCAAGTAAAGTAAATGGTTTTAACCCTCTTCACTCTTAAAAGTTCAAGGAGAGTAAAGGGGTCAAGACTAAAGTACTTCAAAACTTTCTTAAAGACAGAGATCTTTCAAGCTCCTTTCAATTCAAAAAGAAAAGAGATATTGAATGTGGCATTTGTTAATCAAAATTTTAAAAGGATATTTGGGGACCTTATTTGACACTGTTGCCTCACAGGAAATCCCAGGGCAGAAGGTCAAAATCAGGACGATCAACAGGACAAAATTTGGGAGGTAGAACCTCTCTTTTAATGTTTTAAAATTCGTTGTTTAGATGTTGGTACACTCTCCCCAAGGAAGAAATGGGTCGAGGGACCAACGGAAGGAAGATAGTTAAGACTACCGATGAAACAAAATTTCATTCTTATTAAAGATGGAGAGAGAGATTTGTCCCACCGGCGTGCCATTCTTTTGTGGTGAATTTTGAAAACATGTTTTGAAAAATTAGTTTTCTTTGGAATTTGAAATTGAGATTTAATTCTAATTCTAGAAGTCGAATCAACTCGCTCGGAAAAGTATATCACCCCGAAAGGCGAGAATAAAATTCCACAACGGTGTTCAGGCTTAGAATTATGTAATTCGCCTTGAATATCACGGCTAGATTCTAAGAGAACTCGACACGGCTCCGAGGGGACGAGGTAGGGTTCAACTAAATAATCTAGCTATGATACTGAAGGACTGTGATTGCTGAATCATATCCAAAGCCTTATAAAAGAAGGATGTATCTCCCCAAAGGGAGGTATCACCTTTCAATGATAATTCTTCTAATATGAAACAGCAATCATTTTTTAACTTTTCCCAAAGAAATCTAAGAGGGTTTTTTTTTTAAGATTATTTTGAAATCAGGTGTGTGGGTTCCAAATCTCCTACGAGCGCAAGCCCTCAAAGTTAATTACATCGTAGGGAGATAGAGTCCCCTACGAAAACTCTCGATTAAAATAAGAACAAAATTTTGTTAGATTTTCTAGGAGTGATATCAAAAAGAGAAGTGAATTTTGGAAACTCAAAAGGGAATGGATCAAAATTGAACAGTTATTAATAGAGTTAAAAGAGGAGAGGTAGGGGACACTTTGAGATTTCAGAAACATCCGAAAGTGTCCCAACTTAATCTAAGTGTTAGGCTTTATGTTTTGGATTGAAATGATATTTAATTAGAGTTGAACATTTTTATTAGAAATTTGGGATTAGATTCCTGAGTTTGGGGTCTTATAATCAAAGATCTGTCCCGGATCCTAAATCTATTTTGGACACTGGACCACAGTCGTCCGATCCTAACTAATGCAGTGCAAAACCTAGACTTACCCCGGCCTGGATTGGGGAGCCAGCTAACCACCTAATCGATTTAAAATATATGAATCCAGTTTTTATGAAAGAGTGATAGGGACGTTGTAATTAAGGTTTTGGAGAGTTGGGGCCGACATCTAAAAATTTTCCTAGTTGGCCCCTTTAACTTATGTTGGGTGCTAAAATGCTAAACTGATGCAATTAAAATTTTTTTTACTTTTTAGTTTGTATCTAATGCAATGCATGCCGGTCGACAATTCCCAAATCAAGTATGCTTGAAACTTTAAAAACATGCTTAGAAATAATTTTTTTTTTTAGAAGACTGGGCATCCCCAGGTCCGGCACCTCGTCCTCATAGGTCAGACTATTCGGACTCTACCCGCAAGCAGGGAAGGGTCAAAAACAGGAAAAAAGAAGTGCAGAAATATGCATGCGACCCCGGGGTCGATCCCCAGCTAATTCCCTAGATTCGTTAGCTTTCTATGTTATTTAGACTCACTAAAATTTTAGAATTTTTTAATTTTTGAGTATAAAACTTTCACACCTCATGAGTCTCACGTATCCAGGCAAAAACAAAAGCGGTACACAATCGCCAAAAAACTAAGAAGAGCAGGCAATCCTAGAGGCAATCAACTCATCACATTAAATATAAACTAATTAATAAATGTCCATAGGCAAAGTTGTCTGCTTATTACAAACCAGAGTTTTGCAGAAAGTAAAGTGTCCGGGTGTTGGTGGAATTTTGGAAAAACAGGTTTTGAAAAATATTAGTTTTCTTTGGGGATTTTAGATTAAGGTAGAGTTCTAATTCTAAAGTCGAATCAAATCGTTAAAAGAGTATATCACCCCGAGGGACGAAAATAAACTTTCATAACGACGTTCAGACTTAGAATTACGTAAACTCATCTTGAATGTTATGATCGGGTTCTAAGGAGAACTCCATATGGCCCCGAGGGGACATAGTATAGTTCAACTAAGTACCCAATTACAATATTCAAGAAACATGATCATCGCATTCACATCCAAAGCCTTATCGAAGAAAGGTGTATCTCCCAAAGGGAAATGAGACCATTCTACGATAATCTTCTAATGCAACTATGACGATCATTACTTAACTTTTACCAAGGAAGTCAAATAAAATTTTAGAAATTAATTTTTTTTAAAAAAATCAGGTGGTGTGGTTCCAAAATCTCCTACGAGCGCAAGCCCTCGTAGTTAATTACATCGTAGGGAGAAAAAAAAATCTTCCATGAAAACTTCGATTAAAATGGTGGCAGAATTTTGTTAGATTTTTTAGGAGTGATATCAAAGTATGAATAGAGTTATTAGAAAATCAAAAGGGAATGATCAAAATTGAGCAGTTATTAACGGAGTTAAAGGAGGAGAGGTAGGGGACACTTTGAGATTCCAGAACCATCCGGAAGTGTCCCAACTTAATCTAAGTGTTGGGCTTTATGTTTTAGGATTGAAATGAAGCTTTACTAGAGTTAAGTATTTTATTAGAAATTTGGGACTATATTCCCGAAATTTGGGGTCTATAATCAAAAATCTGCCCGGATCCTAAATCTATTTTGGACACTGGACCACAGTCGTCTGATCCTAACTAATGCAGTGCAAGATCTGGACTTACCCCGGCCTGGATTGGGGAGCCAGCTAACCACCTAATCGATTTAAAATACATGAATCCGTTCTTTTTTATGAAAGAGTGGTAGGAACGTTATAATTAAAGTTTTGGAGAGTTGGGCCGACATCTAGAGATTCTCCTAATTTGCCCCATTGACTTATGTTGGGTGCTAAAATGCTAAGGACTATGAAATTAAAATTTTGACTCTTTAATTCATTTCTAATGCAATGCATGCTGGTTAATAACTCTAAATCAGATATGCTTGAAATTTAAAAACAGGCTTATAAAATAATTTTTTAGAAGACTGGACTTCCCCAGGTCCGGCACCTCGTCCTCATAGGTCAGACTATCCGGACTCTACCCGCAGGCGGGAAGGGTCTAAAACAAGGAAAGAAGAATGCAAAAATATGCATGCGACCCGGGGCAATCCCGGCTAATTCCCTATATTCGTTATCTTTCTATGTTATTTAGACTCACTAAAATTTTAGACTTTTAAAATTATGAGTAGAAAAGTTTCACACCCTCACGAGTCTCACGTATCCAGACGAAAACAAAGAGCGGCATGCAATCGCCAAAAAACTAGTAAAAACAAGTAATCCTAAAGGCAATCAAATCATCACATCAAATACAAATTAATTAATAAATGTCCATAGGCAGAATTGCCTTGCTTATTACAAACCAGAATATTACAGAAAGTAAAGTGCCGGGCACCATAACAACAACCCGGATTCTAAACCTAGTAATGACGCAAGTTATTTCGAGTAGGATACTCTCAATCTTCAAATCTTCAAATCTTCAATCTCATTCTTCTTGGACTCCTTTTCTTCAATCTTCTTGGAATCTTCGTAGTCGATTACCCAAATGGACAAGAGGGCACTTCCCTCTAAGGGGGAAGGCCACTCTTTCCTCTTTGGGTAAGGAAGAGGTATGATCCAAATTTGGATTTCCAAATAGAAAAGGAGTATTCCCTAAAGGGTATCCTTTCCTCTTTAGAATCCAAGCTTTGGGTCTATGTATCCCAACTCAAAATCAACTTTCACAACACTTGATACTTACACAAATTACATTAATATCAAATAAAAATCTAGACTGACCTGCATGGTTATCCTAAGCAATTAATATATAAAAAGCAGTTATTCCCAAGCAGTTGTATATGAGCAAAAAGAAAGTAAACACACTGGCCACGCTCTTTTTATGATTGGGGGCTTTAGCAGCTGAAGCACATGTGCAAAGAATTTATAATATTTATGCATTTTTTTGATTTGCCCTCTTTTTTATGTTGCCCTGCATGAGCATGGCCACCTGCAGAAAACTATGTCAACATCCAGATCGTACCTAACCTAAGGGTAATCTAGTCGCCAAACACATAAATCCATCCACAGAGTACAGAAAAAGTAAGCAGACACAGCAAAGCAATTTCATCCACAACATGCAGTGAAAACTACGAAAAATCCGCACACAGCAGTAAAGTAAACACCGGACTAACCTAGATCTAGAGTTGGTTGTCCTAGCACATCATCTAAAGTGTGTGAGAAAGGTCGTGTTGCTGGGATAGATCCTAAAGTAGGTGATTAGTTAAAGTTATCTAAAGTTTGGATTTGTTAAGGCTTAGAAGGGGACTTAAATTAAAATTTAAGTATTAATGAATTAAGAATTTTAATTAAACATATTTTAGAAGTTAATTGATTGCTACTTTGTTTCACACCGAGGCCGTGAAGTTTATTTCACCTTCCTTGGGGCTAAGCTAATAGCCTCGTAGGCCTGGGTTACCCAGTAGCAATCGGGTTGATTAAGTTATTTAAATTGGTTGGAATTAAAGGTGCAGATTAATACAAAATGAGTTATTAATTACTGATTTTTAAGGTTTGATTAATTTAAGTTTGCCATTAATTGATTCGTGCATGTGCCACCAGGCTCGAGGAACCAGCTTCCTTAGGACACTTAGCCCCGCAGCCCGGAGTAGTCCAGCCGATAAACTAAATTAATGTAATTGAATTAGAGATTTTAAGGCGTAAAATAATTAAAGATTAATCTATTTTAATATTAACACCCCTTAGAATCCATTCGTGGCGTTGTGCCACCAGGCTCGAGGAACCAGCCTCCTTAGGACACTTAGCCCCGCAGCCCGGAGTAGTCCAGCCGATAAACTTCATCTTTAGGGTGGTTGTTGTGTTTTAAAGGGTTTGTTAAGTGTTTTAAGCATTAAACCAAATTTTTTGGAGTTTTAGAGTGATTTGAGCTTTTATGAATTTTGAATATTTTAATCATTTAATTAAAGGGTCAAAAATTGAATTTTTGATTAAGCTCAAATTCTGGAATTCTTATATTTTATTAAATACTAGACCTTACTAAAATCAGTTAGAAGGTAGTATGTTGAAATCGGATTTTTCTACATTTTATAACAAAGGTTTGAAGTTTTAAACTAGATTTAAGCATGGTTTGACCAATTTGGTGACTTTTTGAAATATTACAGTTTTCTGGAATTTAATTTTTTTAGTAAATATTAGACCTTATTAGGAGTTTAATGCAAGTGAGTTTGGGTGATTTGAATTTTTCTGGAATTAGTTATGAATTATTGAAGTTTGGGTATTTTAATGAATTTTGGGAATTTCTTAATTAGAAGGCCTCTTTTGTGATTTTTCTCCAAATGAATCCAAACTCCTTGAAATCAACTCCAAAGGTCAGAAATGACTAAGGAGAGGTTCCCAAGTGTTTGGGAAATTTTGGAATTTTTAATTATAATTAATTAATTATCTTAATTAATATTGATTTTCACTTAAAATTAAATTAGGGTTTAAATTGCTGTCAAATCAAGGGCTTTTAATTATCAGGGATTAAGGACTGGATCTGGTCATTTGAGGGTTCATATGTATTTTTTGGATTTAAATTGGATTTATTACAATTTTTTAAGGTTTGAAGGCTTAATTAGGGGTTGGACCTTGTGAAAATTAATTAGGGGACCTAATGACCTCAAAATCAATGAAAATCTCTCCAGGGCTGAGGGTGTCACTAAGTTCAAATGTTTCAAAGTTTCAACTCAAGGGAAGTGAATCCTAATTATAGAGAGTTTTCTAAGTTTTCTATACATGAATCCTTAGTTATTATCCTTAATTATGTCACTAATTTGATGGACTTGAATCAATGTTTGAACTAACCCTCATACTCAATACACAAGACATGCATGAATCACATAAATACATTCAACACCTAAATCTAGGAGGGCCTAAGACTAAGTGGTGTGTGATCCCTAAACATGCAAGGACTAATTAACATAATCAAGACAAAATTAGTGAATAATCAAGAAATGATTATCCACTAATCATCCCCTTTATTTCTATTCAAATATGCTCAATCTACATTTAAGATTTCAAGTGACCTCTTAAACATTTAAAGATTTAAATATATATAGTCTCAAAATAGATTTTTAAAAATATAAAAATATAAATGGATATATATATATATATATAAATATATATTATAAAATAATTAAAAATATTATTAAAATACATTTTGATGAGTGAAAGACCCACTGATCTCCAGAGAAGTTTGATAATAACAAAAGATTTTTTTTTAATTTAAAAAAAAATATTAATATTTAGTTAAATATAAAAAAATATTAAGATACTCTAATAATTCTAATTAATATCAAAATCTACTCAAATAATATTGAAAATTTTCCTGGAGATCAGCCATGCACTCAAAGACATGCATGCCAAATTTCAGATAAAAATAATTTATACATAATTAGTTAAAATAAAATACACTTTCTGTATTTTCTCAAATAGGCAAAATAATAGGTAGA